>JASVEL010005404.1:0-57739 GCA_032618575.1 Nicotiana noctiflora | reverse complement strand
TTTAAGCGAGAAGCGAAGCGAAGCGCAGGGTAAGGCGCTTCCCGTACCAAAAGCGTAGCAGGTACTGAAAAGCGATCGATTCTTCCTAAAAAGCGTGAAGCGGACAAAGCGGCAGAAGCGATTGCTTTTGGTATTTAAAAGCCCAACGGTGTCTTTTTCCATTAAAAGACCCAAAATCCAGTTCTGTTTTTTGTCATCATTCTTCTTCTTCTTCTTCAACAATATTACAACAAGTTTCAACAGGTATGTTTTATTTACATTCAATCTTCTTCTTCTTCTTCTTCTTCTTCTTCTTCTAATCTTCTTCTTCTTCTTTTTTTTTTCTTTTTCTAAACGTCCAAAAAGCGTCGAAATGCTGTCGAATTGTTTCCAGAAAATTTCTGCCCCGTTTCTGCCCAAAGTCTGCATAGATTTCTGCCCAAATTTCTGTCAAATTATATATTTTTTATTCTTAATTTTTATTTCCTTTCTTATGTGTTATGTACGGGCAATATAATAATGATAGTGGAATACAAGAATGTGACAATCTTGTAGAATAATAGGATGCTCATTTTGTAATTTAATTGATGCTACTCTTGACAATCTTGTAGTTGTAGAAGAATATGATACTTATTTTGTGCTTTAATTGATGCAACTCTTTAGTTTTTTAATTTAAAGTATTGAACATTTGCTCACAATTACATGTGTTGTTTATGCCGTATTTATTTTAATTTTTTTTTAAAAAAATTCCGCTTCACTTCAAAAAAGCGGGCGCTTCGCTTCTCGCTTCTCGCTTTTCGTGAAATGGGGGTTGTCGCTTTTCCTCGCTTCACGCTATTTTTAACACTGCATGCAACCCAAATCCAAATCCCTAAACGTTGAATACGAATGTGTCAAGGATCCGGGAGCATTTCATGTGACGTGATCCAAAAATACGTTTTTTAAATGGCGTTCGCTTTCTTAAAAATTAACTAAAAGCGGTAAATTATCCGAAAAGTGCATTGTAGGTTGTAACATGTATAAAAATTAGATTTTAGCCATTTATGATATTTTAAGCAATCATGCTAGAACCATGGGATCGGGGATGCCTAACATCTTCCCTCGGGTCAACAGAATTCCTTACATAGAATTTCAAGTTCGCAGACTCCAATTGGGAAGTCGACAAGTTTTCTCAATTTGGGATTTAAATTAAACCAATGACTTCAGACACCAAAAACCAATGCTATCCCAAGTGGCGACTCTAAAAATAAATAAATAATCTCATTTTGAATAATGTCACTTTAAATGAAAAAATTCCCATATACATTTATCCTTCGGGGTAGGTATGTAAAAATGGAGGTATGATGAGGAGGTTCGAGCCTCTGTATCTCTGATGGGCCCACCTCAGGTCCTAGAGGGGTTTATAGCCACCCTAGTTCTTCATAACGCTTTGGTCGGGTTGGTAGGCTTTATGGAGAGCATCTCTCGAGTAGGTTTGCTTCCAGTAGAACTAGCCACTTCTCAGGGTGGAGGAGGAGTTTAGACTCCTGCTATACGTAGTCCGGAGCAGGTAGCTCCCTAGGCTCAGGTTCCAGTAGTTTAGCCAACTGTGGAAGTTCAACTGGGTATTATGACTCAGACCATTGATGGAGCGGCTATGTATGCAGATGCTTTATGGAGGCTGGATAGGTTCACCAAGCACTTCACCACCACATTCTGCGGTGCTTCTACAGAGGACCCCCAAGATTTCTTATATAGCTGCCATGAGGTTCTTCGGACTATGGGTATTATGGAGACCAATGGGATCGACTTTTCTACCTTTCGTCTATCTGGATCCGCCAAGACTTGGTGGAAGGACTATTGTTTTGCCACACAGCAGGGTTGCCATCTCTAACTTGGGACTAGTTTGTAGAGTTGTTTTTGTAGAAGTTCCTCCTACTTACTCATTAAGAGGATCTTCGTAGGCAGTTCGAGCGCCTCCAGTAGGGGAGAGGGAGAGGGAGAGGGAGAGGGAGCGGGAGAGAGAGAGGGAGAGAGAGAGAGAGAGAGATTTATTGATGGGTTGGTTCCGTCTACAAATGGCTATGGGAGCAGGACTGAATCATTTTTCAGGAGGCGGCCAATGCAGCCCGCCGGATCGAGATGGCTCTGTCACAAGGAGCAAGTCACGGGTCGGATAAGAGGCTCCGAAATTCAGGCAGATTCAGTGGTACCTCGTCTGCAGGTAGAGATTCTCATGGTAGAGGCCATCCTCCTAGGCCTTATCAATCAGCTCTCCAGGTTTCTCACAGTATTTCCAGTGGTCGTCTGATCAGCAGCATATCAGCACACCACCACTTTGTTGTTCTCAGCAGCCGAGGGCTTGTTACAGTGGACATTCAGGTCGACAGGGCCAGCAGTATCAACAGCCAAGGGCTTGTTACGGTTGTGGTGAGCCGAGTCACATTGTTAGAGTTTGCCCTCGAGCTTCAGATAGTTCCTAGCAGTAGGATCCTCACCCCATGATTCAGGCACCAGGTGATCCACAGGCTGCCCAGCCAACTAGACGTTGGGGTAAATGCCATAGAGGTGGAGGTAGAGATTATAGAGGTAGAGCTCGAACTGCCAGAGGTAGAGGCTAGCTAGCAGCCGATCATCCCAGAGATATGGTACAGGGAGGTGAGGCCCAGCACCCCAGTGTTATGCTCTTCTAGCCAAGCCAGACGCTGAGTCTTCAGATGCAGTTATTACAAGTACTATTCTGGTCTATGATAGGGATGCTTCAGTTCTATTTGACCCTGGGTCTATGTATTCATATGTGTCATCCTATTTCGCACCCTACTTGGTCATGCCTAGTGATACTTTGGGTATTCCTGTTTATGTATCTACACCGGTGGGTAATTCTATAGTGGTCGATCTAGTGCATCATTCCTGTGTGGTAGTATTTGAGGGTCCTGAGACCCATGTTGATTTATTGCTCTTAGACATGATGGATTTTGACGTTATATAGGGATGAATTGATCCATATCATATACTAATGTGGTGTGCAGTCCGATCCATATAATATATCACTGTGACGTGCAGTCCGATCCATGCAAGTATATGTGTATACTGTTGCGGCGTGTAGCCCGATCCATATCTCAGTCCAGAACATGCAAATGAGCCACTCGGGCAATGTCAAGTAATAGCTTTTAACTCAAAACATCAGAAAATGCAATTTAAGTCTTTAAACTTCAGCAATATGACTGCACATTTCAAAATAGTGTTTAACGCATGACTAAAATTTTTTGATATGCTAAGTGTCATGAAAAAAGTGATAATAACCCCTACAGGGTTCAAATAATCGGGACAAAGCCCAAACAAGGCAATCAACTCAATTCAAGATAGCATCTAGCAAGTTTCGGTCAATTACACAGTCAAAATCCACAATCGGGACGGGCAAAGTTATAATTCTCAATGGTGCTCTACCCCACACTCATACCTAGCATGCAAGTCACCACATTACAGCACTATGATATGCACATTCGAGGTTTCAAACCCTCAGGATATCATTCATAAGTATTACTCACCACGAACCGACGAAATCTCAAGCATGTGACGCCTTTTCCCCTCAAATCAGCCTACACACGCGTCGAGTCTAGCAAAAAATAGAGCGAATACATCATAATATACAAATGAGATAATACCCAATCGAAAACAATCGAATTATAGCAAGAACCTCAAAACTAGAAAAATTCGAGCCCCGAGCCCACGTCTCAAAACTCAGAAATTTTTACATCATCGGGTTCCTTATCTTGCCACTAGTTCATACATACGAAGAACGCTAAAATCGGAGTTCAAATGACCCCTCAAATCGCACTTTGAAATACCAAATTTTCAAGCCCTAGTTTTTACCACTTTAGCTAAATTTCCCTGATTTGATAGATGGATTTCACAATAAAAATGAGTTTTGAGTCCAAGAAACTTACCTCCAAACTTTCCCCATTGAATCCCTCGTTAAGCTCCTTCAAAAATCTCCAAAAGCGAGCAACTATGGGTGTAAAATGAGGCCAAAATTGCGACATGTGTTTTTAAATATTCTGCCGAGGTAGTTACTCTTCGCGATCACGGAAAATGCTTCGCGATTGCGGAGAACAATTTTCCAACCCGAAATTTACTCTTCGCGATCGCGGTCAACCCTTCACGATTGTGATGAACAATTCTAGCTCCTCTTGCTAGCCTTCAGTATAATGGTCAGAACCTTTTGCACACAAGTCCAAATGATAAATGGTTTGATGTTCTGGAAACGACACACATAGGGCTATAACTTTAATTTGTTACTTATTTCCCGAATCTTTATATATTGCGAGATATAAGCTTCCAATTCATTCATATGTATTAGAGATCCTTCTTGAACAACCTATAGTGTAATGTCCATAACTTTTGCTACAGATGTCCAAATTACGATTTCTTTAGGTTTCGGAAAACTAGATACGAAGGGCTACAATCTACAATTTTGAATCACCTAAAAAATTTCTTGTAGATAAAAAGATATGAGCTTCCAAAGTAGGATCAATGCAATAGAAATTTCCTTCTTCGCGATCGCGAAGCATTGTATGCGATCGCGATTCATCAACTTGTTTCTAACATTTTACGCACCGCGATCGCGGTCCATTGTCCACGATTGCCTAGAACACTATTGCAAACAGAAACTAGCAGTTAAAAATTGCCTAGAAATAGTCTGAAACCACCCCGCAACTCACCGATTGCCCTGGGACCTCAACCAAAAGCACCAATGCATCCTCAAACCTCATTCAAACTTGTTCCAATCATCAAAACACATCTAAAAATACCAAAATCATCAATTCTTATCGAATTCAAGTCTAAGTTCTTTAAAAACTTTCAAAATGCACTTTCGATAAAAAATCTAACCAAACGATATCTGAATGACCTGAAATTTTGTACACATATCCGAAATTACCTAAAGAAGATACATCAACTCTCAGAATTCCATTCCGACCCTCGGATCAAAATCTCACCTATCAACCGGAATTCTCCAAAATTCAAACTTCGACAATCCAAGCCTAATTCTACACCGAGCCTCCAAAATTAATTCTGATCCCACTCCTAAGTCACAAATCACCTCCCGAGCTAATTGAATCACCGAAAATTACATCTGAGTCCTCTAACTCAATAGTCAACACCCGATTGACTTTTTCCAACTTAAGCCTTCTTAAAAGAGACTAAGTGACTCATTTTTTATCAAAATCAATCTGAATCAACTCTAACACACCACATGCCGATAACGAAACTTGAGGAAATAATAAACGGGGAAAATGGAGCAGTAACCTATGAGACGACGGGTCGGGTCATGACAGGTGTATGCAGCCTTACCATTTACATTATGTAGTAAAGAGGATATTTTTTATTGTCCCTCCATCCTCCACAAACCTTCCTCCTTTAACTAGGTCTTGGACCAATGAGTGTTATACCCCATTTTAATACGGGTCCAACTAGAGTATAACATATTGGTAATTTTGAAGGTGTAATTAATTAAAGAGAGTCGCCACCTAATTATTTTAATGGTGAATTAGGACACCCATTTTAACTAAATGGTGCTTAAAGTTAACTATATTTTATGGTTTGCTTAACCTTAAAAAATTCTAGGTAAGGGTTCTAATTAATCATATAGAGAAAGTTGTTAAAGCACTCTATACGATCCGTTAATTACAGTTAACCGGCCAAACTCGGGTTTTTTAGTATACTTAAAATATAAATAATTTAAAAGTATTTTTTAAGAGAATAAATCATAATTGGTTACTCCAAGTTAGAAAACACTATCATATGACCAAATATATAAATATTGAATATGGATTACTTAAAGTGATGATATCCAAATTGGTATTGTCGTGATTAGAGTGATGCAGTATACAAATTTCTTTTTCCGAAAAGATAATGCCTAACGAGGAAAATCGACTTGGACCTCAAGTATTTAAAGAGCGACAAAACACGCTAAAAAAATGAAACCAAAATCTGATTTCAGTATTTCATAAATTTAGCTTTAAAACTCTTCATTTGACAAAGCTTAGACTCAAAATAAATACTTAATTGGAAATAAAAGAATTCTAAAAGAACAGAAGTCATTTCAAGTCATTTTAAAGGGTTCTTGCTAATTAATTCATCCAAGATTACAAAAAAGTAAAAAGTTCCGTTCTTTTCTTTTAAGAACGGAAAGCTTCAGTTTTCAATTTACGCAAAAAAAAAAAGAGTTGGTCACAAGTTTAAACTAGCAAGACCAAAATGGATTTACTTACCGGCGACTTCCAAATGTTATAAGATTCAAAACTTTAACCAAAACACACAAATAAATCCAAGATCACAAAACTAGACAAGAATGAATGTCAAAAGAAAAGAAAAAAGAATTAAGAAAGACGCCATAAGCGCCCCCAAGCGCTTCGCTTGTTTTCCTTGCTATCTGGTATATTCTAAAGAGGATGACGTGGAATGTGATGACTCCATGCTTGGCAGTGTTGAGTCTCGAGTGAAACTCCATTTTCGCTCCAAGTATATATATAGAAGCTATCCACCTCGTCAGGAGATTGGTGGAACAGTTCAGGGATATGAAGAAGGACCTGCACATGATGTTTATCGACTTGGAGAAGGCGTATGACAAGGTCCTTAGGGAGGTACTATGGAGGTGCCTGGAGGCTAAGAGCGTGCCGGAAGCCTACATCAGAGTAATCAAGGACATGTACAATGGAGCTAAGTCCAGGGTCAGGACAGTGGGTGGCGACTCAGACCATTTCCTGGTGGTTATGGGGCTCCATCAAGGATCTGCGCTTAGCCCCCTCTTGTTTGCCTTGGTGATGGATGCTTTGACGCGGCATATTCGAGGGGATGTTCCTTGGTGTATGCTATTTGCTGATGACATAGTCCTGGTAGACGAGACGAGGGTCAGTGTTAACGAGAGGCTAGAGGAATGGAGACAGACTCTCGAGTCTAAGGGGTTTAAACTAAGCAGGTCTAAGACAGAATATATGGAGTGTAAGTTTAGCTCTGAGTCGAGCGAAGTGGGTGGGAGTGTGATGATTGAATCTCACACCATAGCCAAGAAGGATAGTTTCGGATACCTTGGATCGGTGATCCAGGGGGACGGGGAGATAGACGGGGATGTCACTCACCGTATAGCGGCGGGGTGGTCGAAGTGGAGGGTTGCAGCACGAGTCCCGTGTGATAAGAAAGTGCTACAGAAACTCAAGGGGAAGTTTTATAGAGCTGTGGTTAGACCTGCCATGCTGTATGGGACGGAGTGTTAGCCGGTGAAGAAATCTCACGTTCAGAGGATGATGGTTGCGGAGATGAGGATGCTTAGGTGGATGTGCGGGCTCACCGGGTTAGATAAGATTAGGAACGAAGTTATTCGGGAGAAGGTGGGGGTGGCCCCAGTGGATGAGAAGATGCGAGAGGCGAGACTTCGGTGGTTCGGGCATGTGCGGATGAGAAGGCCCGACGCCCCGGTGAGGAGTTGTGAGCAGCTATCGGTGGTCGGTGTGAGGCGAGGCAGATGGAGGCCTAAGAGATACTGGGGAGAGGTAATTAGACAGGACATGGCCAGGGAGGACATGACCCTTGATAGGAAAGTCTGTAGGTCTAGTATCAGGGTTGTAGGATAGGGGCTTCTAGATTTTTCATACTCCTTTCCCGGGGTGTGAGGCGTGGTAGGGCCGCCCATAGATGATTAGTTTGTGTTCTCGTTTGGTAGTCATTTCTGGTAGTTACTGTTTTGATATTTTTGCATGTCTGTTTATTTATGGTACATATGCATCTTATGTTTAGATAATTTTTATGAGATGTATGCTGGAGTAACTAATGCGGTTTTTGTTTTTGTTTTTATTTTTATTTTTGTTTGCTTTTTTACTCCATGCGCCGAGGGTCGATTGGAAACAGCCTCTCTGCCCTCTCGGGTAGAGGTAAGGCCTGTCTACATATTACCCTCCCCAGACCTCACCTTGTGGGAATATACTGGGTTGTTGTTGTTATTGTTGTTGTTGTATATATGCAAATAAATAAATAAGAAAATTAGAAGGAGAAAACACATTCTTGCTAGAACAAGAAAATAGACAGAGAGTATGTACTAAGCTATAGAGAATGTTATCCTAATTACAAAATGCAATTCTACTACGAATATACTATAGCCATCCAGATAAGGTCGTTGCTAAACGTTAGACTAATTGATAAGTTCTTGAGCAAGAAACTTTTAGTTGCAGGTGTATTTTACAAATGGTGATATCAAAGTTTCTTCACGTTAGCAGTTCTACTCTAACCATTAATTTTAAAGGATGATATTCCAATGGAGATGATTTCCTTACATAAAGAAAATAACGAGAATACAATAGAAGCCACAAGCATTATAGTGAGCTATTTTTTGGTAGCCAGTCAAATATTCTTGGTGTAGAATTATAGACCATGAAAGCTTATAGAGCTATTTTTCTGTAGCCAGTCAAATAATCTATCACAATGTAATATTTATTTTAACAGATTCCTATATGATAGAACCATCCATGACTTTATAGGCATATGATATTATGGACAAATACTACTTCACACAATCAAGCATACACTTTAAGTCTTTGATGATAAACTAGTCATGGAATTACTCCCTAAAACCATATTTTTTAGGGAAAAGGACCAAAATTACCCCTCTACTATGGTATATAGTTTAAGTTTGTCCCCCGTTATACTTTTCGTTCAAATTCACCCCTACTGTTAACAAACTTTCTAGAATTGCCCTTAACCCTAACAGCCCTCCACCGTGGCACCCAATCCCTCAATTAATTTGTCCATGTCAGCTGCCATATCAGCAGGTCCCGCATTAAAATTAACCTCATCATCACACACTAGACTCCATGACCTTCATCTTCCTCTTTCAATCCAAAACAAATTCACCATTACAGTAATATCTATTTTCAACCACCAAGAAATATTAAAGTGTTATCCATTTTCAAAAATTTAAAAATATCATCTAGTTTCTCTCTCCAGAAGAAGAAAAAAAGGATTACCTTCATCCGCCCATAATTTTTTAGCAATTACCCATTTTCACCCACTTCGAGATATGAAAAAATAGAAAATTTATTTTAAATTTTCAAGAATCTTCTTCACCCATATTTGTTCTTTCTCCTCAAACCAACTACATTATACCCAAAATATCTCAGTAACAGAAGGATTTAACGGTGATAAAGTAAATATGAACTAGCCAATAAGAAGAACAAACAAAAAAGCCAGATTTATTCATCTTCTTGAAGTGGGACTTTCCGACAAAATAATACTTTAGATTTTCTTAAATCCTACCAGATTAAACACTCTGAGTAGTACACATTCCGGTGAAATTCTAGGGATGAAGAAAAAAAGAAAAAAAAAATAGAAATTCTCCGTCAAAGGGCTCTATTGTCGATGAAATAATGTGAAGAAGGAAGCTTGGGGGGACTTCATTCACTATTAGAAATAAAGTCACCAGTAGAAAGGATTTTTGAGTTGGTGGTTGCAATGCTGAAAATGGATGTTACTTTAATGATGAATTTGTTTTGGATTGAAAGAGGAAGATGAAGGTCATGGAGTGTGGTGTGTGTGATGATGAGGTTAATTTTAATGTGGGACCTGCTGATATGGCAGCTGACATGGACAAATTAATTGAGGGATTGTGTGCCACGGTGGAGGGCTGTTAGGGTTAAGGACAATTTTAGAAAGTTTGTTAACGGTAGGGGTGAATTTGAACGAAAAATATAACGGGGGACAAACTTAAACTATATACCATAGTAGAGGGATAATTTTGAACCTTTTCCCTATTTTTTTACATACACAGAAGGATCTCTATAATTACACTTAAAGCGTACAAATGCTTGAAACAGCTAACCATGAATGATGTCTTAACTAATGCCATTTCCGCATATCCTTTAAAAGGGGGAAAATCCTTAGAGAGCCAATTTTAACGTTTCAAAAGGGATTTTATGCCATTCGATCATGCTCAAAAGTTATATCTACTTAAATTCGGGATAGATCTAAAGTGTATGTTCATCTCGTGATGCATTTTCTATTCTTTCTCAATTATCATAAATGTTGTTTTCGTTTTTTATCTAAGTTATATTTTATTAGCAAAATATTAATTAAACTAAGGAGTTATTTTTGGTGTTTATGTATAATTATGATGAGTTTCTACTGATATATGGCTATGATGTAAGGACTTGAATTTTTATGCGCGAAATAGACAATAAAGAAATTGTAGTGATCAAATATCATTATATCAACTAACTTATGCCAGTAAACAATCTAATGTCAATTAGAGTATTATACTAGTCTGCAGTAAAACTGCACCTATAATTATGTCGCATATATAATATTCACCAGATTAATGTAATTCTACTTAGTTTACTAGTGAGAGTGAAGATGCTCTCTGTTTAATTTTTCTAAATTTCATTTCTGACGACTAAATTATCATGCCAAGTTCTGTGAAGTGTACCTAATTAAGATTATTAATACTACTTTATCAGCGATATAAAATACCTACCAGCATTGAAATATTTATTTGTGAAGGGAGGGTACACTCTATCCTTATGACTAAGAAAACTCAGTACCATGTCTAACATAACGTTCTAAAATATAAGCAAATCAATCTAATCATAGATAAACAAACTAAATCTATTTTACTATCAATATCTAAATCCAAACTGCCGTCCTATAGTCAAGGTTTCTAGGGAACTAGAATACCAAATCAACTTTCGTTTAGCAAAGGTTTCTAGCGAACTACAATCATACTTGAGGAAGAAAAAAAATGTTTTTTTTATATTTGTGATGGCATTATATTCAAGATTCATAACAGAAATAAATCTACGACAATATTCTGTAATACAAAGATCCTAGCACATGATTTCAAAAACACAGTATTTTAACAAAACAAAAAAAATAGAGTGGATTAGAATTTAACTTTTGTGGTGCAGTAAACTGGAGCTTTGAGTTTTCAGATCTACTTCGTCCACTTAACAAATCGAAAACTTGTTTTAGCAAACTAAATAGAGACAGAGATTACGAAAAAGAAGAGAATTGCTTATTGGCTCGATTTTGCCATGTTCTAACTATTTTAGTTGGATTCTCCGTTGGCCTCCCCCCCCCCCGCTAGAGAGTTTGAGGGGTATTTATAGGAGTAGACTAGAGTTTTTTGGGCGGGATTCTGCGAGGCAAATCCAAGAAAGAACCATTCAAAATTCGAACGTTGGTTATGGCAGATGTATCAGAAGCAAGGACAAAGAAAAACTTCACCCTTTCAATTCCATTTGTCCTCATCCATGATCTTTAAAGATTTGGCCACGACTTTTTAGATACCTTAGCGATTTGATTTAGAGTTTAGCACGAAATGGCCATGCACCCTCTGATTCTGAAAGATGAAGGTTAAGGAATTTTCTAGTTATGGAGATGGAGCCAAAAATGGTTTGAAATTGAATAAAGAGGCAGAAGGGTAAGGAGCAGCATTTTGGAAAAAGACGACAAGGAACCCTAGCTGGTTTGAACTCAAATAGGGGCATTTAGGTCATTTGGTAATTAAAGTTGGGGGCAGCTCTGCCCGTTCATAGATCTGGCGGATTTGGGTTTAATTTGAAATGTGGCTACTACTACTACCTACTACTACTACTACTAACTACTACTACTACTACCTACTACTACTATTACTACTACTATTACTGTCTACTACTATTACTACTACTATTACTACCACTACTATAATAACAACTACAACAGCAGTAATTTGTAGTTACATAATGTACTGTAATACTAGTACTAACTCCAACCATAGTAGTAGAAAATAATATTGAAAAAATAATGTATTTTATGTATTATTAACTTAGAAGCTCAAGAAAATTAATTGGACGAAAGGAGAGACAAAATTAGATGTCAACAATGAGTCTGAAACCTAAATAGGTTATTTTTGGACTTAAAGAACATTTTTAAGTTTAAAAAAAAGATGACCATTTTATATACAACGCCAGAAAATTCAGACTGGTTCAACGCCAAAATTTCTGGCGTTGTACACTTTGTTATTTCTGACCCAGCATTAACAGTAGTGTACAATAATTGAGACAATACAACGCCAACTTATTTGGAATTGTATATTAAAAAATCACCCCGGCTCTTCGTTTTCTATATAAAGAGGTTACAATCGTATTCTATGCATTCAAAATATTTTTTTAACTCTTCTTGCTCTATTATTCTTAAATTATATGGCATTTCTTCATTATGTCTGAAGAGCGTAGGATAAGAGTTCCATTATATTGGGGTGGTGATGTTATGATGGAGAATAACTCCATCAGCTACAATTTACCTGCTAAGTGTCATGTTAAATTGTCATTGACAATGGAGTACGATACATTGATATTGTTGTTATGCAAAAAATGAGTGTGTGGAAACGTTCTGTCATACTTAAAGTTACCGAAAGATATCCGTATTTCGTCACTCCGCAAGGGGTTGCTTTTTACTCGGAGTTTAACATTGACGATGATGAAGCTTTGCATGATTTTTTGAGGACTCCGGACGAATGTCGTGATTTTCTTGTAATCACAATGTTGGAGATGTAGGTGAAGGTCGAAGACGTTCAAAAAAATGAGGTTGTGCGAAGTCGAGATAACCCCCAGTCATAGGGTAGTTATTCTGGAACAGTTTTTGCCAGACAAGTTACGGATAAAAGAGTTATCTTTGATTTACATTTATCACCGCCTGTGAATGAGCAATGAGAAAATAATTTATCCCCTGCTTTTCATAACTCACAAGACGACTGGTAAATTTTAATTTTTATTTGTGGTAATTATTTATATTTTTATTATATTGAACTAGTATATGTACCCGCGCTATGCGCGGATCATTTTAAAAGAAAAAAGAGCGGAGGGATATATTAGAAACAAATGTATATTTTGTACTTGGCTTAAAACGTATTATTCCACCTGCAAAAATAGAAATTTTTATCTAAAGTTATGATCAGAAAAACAAAACGATAGTTAAACATATCTGTAATTCATGTAATTAGGATATCACCTTCTGTTGTGTTGTACTTTGAATTAGAATTATATGACCAAGTGAGTCATGTTGCTTGATGAAATAAACGACGACTCACATGGATAACCAAGATCTAGAAAATACCCAATCCTTGTTAGCAGAATCTATATAACAGTTTTAAGTCTTAGAAGAAATGCATACAATAAAACCATTAATTCTCATCAAGATTTTATCTCAATTACCGACATAGCAATGCTGTTGTTGTACCAATTGAAAACGCCTTCATCAGAAGATAAATGTTTCTTTACAGCTGAGTCAATGTTAGTTGTTGCATGCTTAAGGTAATTTTTCTTCCTTGTAGAAATAAATATATATATATATTGCAGACTATCAGATGAAATAATAGGTAGAACATTTGGTACCCTTAGTGAAATAAAACAATGTGAAACATTAGTAGACTTTACTTACAATATGTTTTCTTTATTGCTCTAGTTGAATCCACCCCCAGCTACACATACAAAGTTGCATAAAGGATGGCAATACCAATTACAACCATTCCAACGACTATCAATGTTGAAAATCCACCAGCACGAACAACTATCTACATCAGAAAGATCTCAAGTTAATTTATACATTAAAGGACCTTCGTGTTACTCATGTTGAAATTATTTTGATAAGTGAATAAAAGAGCCTGCAAAGCCTCTCATGCATACCGCCTTGATATATTTAATACTCGATCAATAGCACATAGTGACACCCAATGTACCTAGCAACACCAGAACACTGAACCCTAGAAAAAAAAGTAGAGACAATGATATATGGTGTAATATCTGTATTTTTGTTTGTTGCGGGAAAATCAAGAAGAAGAAAAAATTATTACGATTTGTTTATACTATATCTAATACAGGAAAATTATCGTATTTTTACTAAATCAAGTAATCAACAAAGACATGCTCAAGGCTTCATCTCTAATCAATGGCTTAATACAAAAATAAATTGCATAAATTTTTGACTTCAAATCATCAATCAACTCTTGAGAGAATTGATAAAATAGTAACTCAACTTCGTCATCCTTTTCTTGCGGCTAGAACTCACTATGGTAGTTCCATCCATTGATAATCTTTCAATAGAATGAGTATCAAGTGCTCTATTCTATTTACACAAGTAACGAAAATTAGTTTTATAGATATACTTTATCTGTGAATATAAATCAACTTAAATATGTTGATATTAAAACTGATGATTCCTCAAGCATGATCCAACAATAGTTGTTTCAAAATTTGAGGAGGCTTCTTAATATTTGGAAGCTTAATTTTTCACAATCACAACACACTCTGAAAGTCGGATTTTTTAGTTGTAATGTTTGCGGGTGCTTAAAAAAGAGCTACACAATTTTCGCATTCGCATATAGTATCTCCTATATCCCATTAATATACTCTTTTAATAGTATATATAAAGTTAAAGAAATAAAATTATTGATTTTGTTTATTGAAATGTATTCTGTGAATAAAGAGTTTCTTATACGTACCTTCAGTTCAAATGTGTCACATTTAACATCCACATCTAAAGAAAGTAGTAGTTAAATCAATTCATAATGTTGAATTTTAATATATACATTTGTACTTGTCAGTATGGATTCCCTCTAATAGCAACAAAATTTGAGGAGGCTTGTAGGTAAATCAATATCTCCTAGAAACATACCTTGTATGACATTGCAACCTCGATTGCTATCTTAACATTGTAGTTTAATTTTAACTCATAAATAAATGAAAATTTCGAATACATACCTTCCATTATTGGAGTTTCATTCATATTTGGTAGAGTAGTATATGTTACATATCTACAAAGTAATAGAAATATTATTACTAATTGGAAAAAGCCTATTAAAGTAATGGCTTGTTAAGTTATGGTATACTTTGGACGAAAATTAATATAACGAATAAAATGTTAATACCTTCTTCTGTTGAAGCGTAATTTAAATTAGGTAATATATTGTCATTGTGCATAACTATGATGAGATTGTATAATTTTTATAAGTAGTACAAATAGAACAAAATAAGTGAAGAAAATCATATATTATAAAGATTTTAAATAAACAAACCAGAACTGACGTACTAACCTTGCAATATAGGAATTATATTCAAATCATGGAGAAGATGATCTTGTGTCTACACAATGTGTTTAATATGGATTGTTAGTTGTATAAATATTGATCAATTGAACCAAAAATTCTAATAAGAATAAATTATAGTAAAGTAAGTTCTAGCAGCACAATTGTAAATTCAAATATTACAACTTAAAAAATAGAGAAGCAAAATGAATTAGCATGTAAAAAACATTAATTTTTAATACCTTTTCATCTCAGAGAATGACAGTTTTGATATTTTTCTCTTAAAACATAAAGAATTTGATGTTTTCAATATTGTTTCAATAAAACCAGGTAGAGATTCAAAAGAAGGCAGAAATAAGCAAAATAGCAAAAAACATTAAGAGCATTCACAGACAACAACAACAACAACAATCAAAAATGAAAACCAACATATATTTATATACACGGTTACAATGAATATATTGTAAGACAAAAAAGTGAATAGTTGTAGTATCTTCTAATCTTGTAGAACCAATCGACAAAGTTGCTTTAAAAATGTGTGAAGACACTTCCAGATTTTGATTATTAAAAATAGAGACGCAAAACAAATTAGTAAGTTAAAAAAAATAATTTTAATACCTTTTTATCCTGTAGAACCAATTCAATTGAGAAAGTAGTGCCTGAATTATAATGATATGGGACTTCCGACAGACGAACAACCCGAACTTTCAACTTCCATTGCATTTTCGAGATTGTCATATTCTTGATGAAATCGGTGTGAGTAGCCATAATTTGCAGAATCCTCTTGTTTTGTTGAATTTCTGGTATACGTCTGCCTTTGATTTATGTATAGAATATCAATGGAAGATATATAAGTTGGAATAGTCAATTTTGAGCAGTTGAAGATGGTTACCAATAGTGCGTAGGTTTACATAAGATCTAAAAAACGTATTCACGTTCACATGTAGATACCGTTACTTGTTTTTAAAAAAAAACCTAAAAGACTTAGCGAATAGTTTCGGAGATTTTCCCAAAATAGAAGTCCAATAGTAGGATTCTTCTAACGTTGTACTTCTTTGAAAATAAAATAACTGTCTTTTTTTTTAGATTTTTTCCCCAAATAGATCTATAATATAGTAGTTCCTATGTCAACTGAATTGAAAGTTAAAAGCTTTCTGAACTTCTTAAAAAAAAAAAAAAAAAAAAATATATATATATATATATATATATATATATATATATATATATATATATATATGGACTCAAATATTAATGTAAACTGAATTAGTGGATTCCAAATATGGAAATCAATTCTAGACGTGGTGAAAGTGGTTTTATTTATTAAATATTCAAGTTTAACAAATTAAAAAAAAAAAGAAATCCCAAAAACGTGGGATTGAATTTGTGGAAACTGAATCTGAAGGTTCGAACGCAGTGAACTTCTTTTCAAAAGAAACAAAAACAAATTTTTTAAACATGGAACTATATGTTGATGTAAACTGAATTAGCAAATTTTTAAATTTTTATTTTAAATTATTTTTGAACCTCAAAATTAGTTGGAGGTTTTGTCTTAAAATTGGACACATGTTTATTTTTTATTTTGACATTTGGCACAATAACATGAATTTGCTTCTCCTAATCTATATAGATAGATTTGCATTAACACTAGCAAATTTAATAGGGAGTACCAGCCAGATATGAATTTTACAGGTGGCCCATCCGGTAGTCATCACCTAATTGCTAACGTCCAACATGGAATTTCATCACATTATAACTTGTAAGTGAAGTACTTTACATACATTATGAAAATCATTTATTAATTTATTAGCTCATATTTTTGTTGATTGTGCAGTAAAAATGAGCAAGTTGAACTCACTCAATTGCCCGAAAATGATGTATTACATCGGGACCTGGCAGATGCACTGAGCGAGGAACAGAACAGTGATTACGACAATAATGCGGATGAATCCGGTGATGACACACCCTTTGATCCTGAGGATGGTGATGCTGAGGATTATGATGAAGAACCTGATTTGAAGAGAGACCTCCCAAGACGAAGAGTGTATGAGTCTGAATTCATTCAAGAGAGATTCCTTACATTGATAATTTGCCAACAATGTCGGATGTGGAAGCTCTCACAAGGGATTTTGATGAAATCCGGACAACAATGTGGGATGAATCTAGACCAACGGTGCTTGCAAAGGGGATGCTTTTTCCTGATAAAGTGCGCCTAACCAGGGCTTGTAAAATGCACAACGTAAAAGACTATCATGAGATGTAGGTAGTGGAGTCAAGTCAAACGGTATACAAGATTATTTGTCGCATGTGTTTTTGCACATGTGATTGGATGCTGCGTGCGACAAAGAAGAAGACAGGTATGTGGAAAGTGGGTAAATACATTCCCACCCGCACATGCGAAATGGACACATTCACAGGAATCACTTCAACTTAGATATTGACTTGATTTCTCTTGTTCCTATTCCACACGTTGAACATTCCATAAGGTATAAAATCAAAGAGTGCATTACATCTGTCCAGCAGGAATATGGCCATACCATAACTAAAAGAAAGGCATTTCTCGGGCACAAATGAGCTGTCACGACCCGAATTTTCCCCCGTCATCGGGATCGTGATGGCGCCTACTCGTGGTAGCTAGGCAAGCCAATTCATTCAACATATTCCTATTCATACCCTCATTTTTATACTCATACGTAATAACAAGAAATAGTTACTCAATTTGATAAATGCGGAAGTCTTTCTAAATAGAGATGAATGATAATAATGTAAAACAACTGATAAATTCCTCTACACAAGATGTGGAGTCACCAACTCACAAACTACTAAGGAATACTACACATAATGGTCTGAAAGAAAATAATAACATTCGTCTATCTCGGAATAATAAGACTACATCAATAATAAGATAAATAGCCTGCGTACGCCTGCAAGCTACCTCGGTCTCGTAAGCACAGAATTCCCACAAATACTCTACTGCTGCTGCTCCTGCTCGAAACCTGGACCCGTGAAAAACTGCACAGAAGTGCAGTATCAACACAATCTGACCCCATGTGCTGGTAAGTGTCTGGCCTATCCCGGCGAAGTAGTGGGACCAGACACTCACATAAACCTGTGCAGTTCTATATATGTACATACCATAAAATAACAGGATTATCTCGTAACACAATTAACAAAGAAGTATAATACTGGGGAACACAATCAACAACATATAATAAATCAGTAAAGAGAATCAGAGTGAAATAAAAATAGCTATTATCAAAACAAGGAAATTTCAAAGATTTGCACGGCATCACCCTTCGTGCTTTTACTCTCATCCTCACATCCATGGCAAGGCATGATCCTTCGTGCATGGTTCAAATAACAACGGCACGGAATGTTCCTTCGTGCATAATCAATATCACAAGGCACGACATGATCCTCCGTGCATAATCAATAGCAAGGCACGGCATTACCCTTCGTGCACAATCAATAAAACAAGGCACGACATTACTCTTCGTGCATAATCAATAAAACAAGGCACGACATTACCCTTCGTGCATAATCAATAAAATAAGGCACGACATTACCCTTCGTGCATAATCAATAAACAAGGCACGGCATCACCCTTCGTGCATTATCACTCTTCCTCACCCAAATAACAATTACAGTTAAGGGCAAAAGAATGAAAACAATTAACATGAACCGTCCCGGCAAGGGACACAATAATGATCACAGTAAAGTCCCGGCAAGGGAAATAATAATCAACTTCACAATAAAGTCCCGGCAAGGGAAACACTAATCAACTTCACAATAAAGTCCCGGCAAGGGAAACAATAATCAACTTCACAATAAAGTTCCGGCAAGGGAAACAAGATTATGTCTTAAAACATCCCACAATACATGTCAACAAAACGACTAACAGTCATGCTAGACGCCAGTATATGGATGCTCATCACCACAGCCCATACACCGCACTCGATCACATAGCAATTAGCACATTAATCCTATTCCCTCAAGCTAGGATAGATCAAACACTTACCTCTAAGCCTTCAAGTCTAATTATCCTTCAACTATAGCTTTACCTCGACTTTCAGCCTTCAACTTGCTCGAATCTAATCACTGTCACACCTCCCTTTTTACAACCCCACAAATAAATGTATGCCTGAATATAGGCTTTTGTACCGATCCGTTTGGAAAGATACGTAGGGTATACCTCAATGTTCAAATACCCGAGACGAATATAATAACAAAGAGGAAGGAGTTTTTCCACATAAAGGACAATCGGTTCGGGATTTTTATTAAATTATTAGAGTCGCCACTTGAGAAAATAATGGTGTCCCAAGTCACCAATTAATCCCCAATCCGAGGAAATTGACTCTGTTATTACAGTTCGCGAAATAAAGACCTGGATAAGGAACTCTGTTAACCCGGTAGAAGGTGTTAGGCATTCCCGGATTCCGTGGTTTTAGCACTGTCGCTCAATAATCATTCTCGAATCTTGTTTGACTTGTTATAGATTTTAACAATACGTATGTGCTTTTACTTTAATATTTTACAGAATTGCGACATCACGAAAACGCACCTCGAGTCACACCGCAGTCAGTACTCCTGTGACTTTTGGTACATTTCGGCTTTGTCGGGATTTAGGATTTGAGTTGCACCAAGTGCACACTCATTCATAAGGAAGGTACATTAAATCGTGCCTAATAGAGTCTATCGGCTTTTAATTCTTTTGGGAGAGGCTATGAAGTTCACTAGTAGCCTTCCCGGGTCTATTTATAAATTATTTCGTTACTAAAGGGGGCCCCGCTATTTAGTGTTGTGCGAGGCTCGTCCCAAATATATTTTAAAAGTCCAACCCTATTGTTTAACTACATTTTCTATACATGTTTTTTCCTTAATCATTTTTTACTTAATCAAATTTTCGGATGAGTGAGTCCAGGCCTTTATGATTCCCGTTGGTATTGGGCCTGGACTTATGGATCTATACTCAGCGGATTGTTACATATATCTGGGTCTTAATAACCCAGAACAACTTTAGGCTTTTGCCAAACAGTCCAGTGGATTCTAACATACAGTCCAGGGCTACACAGTACTTTAGGCCCAGACCAGATTGGAACGATAGCAAAGATAAAGATGCTAAATTCATAGCAAAAGAAATACTCAGAATAAAGAACAAAATCAAATCACTTTTATTTATTTATCAGAAGATGAAAATCACTGTACAATACAATTCATGTTAACTTTAAATTAAAATAACTAAATGCATATGAAATCCGACTACTTCTACGCTCCTACTTTTTCTTAAGGGCTGATATACACTAAAATTGAAAGTTTTTTAACTAAGCAATTAAGATCAGATGGTTTAACTATATGAATGCATGATTTAAACAATTTGACTGCTTACTTAAAGGAGACCTGAGTATCTAAGGTCACGTGATTCAGTGATGCCTATATACGCGATAGTACTACTGGATTTACTTCAACTTGCACTCATTCAACGTCTCAGACCAGTTGCGAATTACTTCATTGTTTCTGTTAACTATTCTTCCCTTTCACACAGATTCATAGATGTGATTAGCTACTGATATTAAGATGAGTCAATCTTATTAGATGTTCACAAACCAATTTTATCCTAATTGTTGTCTTCTCTGGTTGTTTCCTTTTTAACTTACTTAAATCTAGGTATTGATCTACGGAGACAAACTAACTACACGACTGTGGTTAATAGTTTCATTATAAGCTTGTTTTTATTAGTTCATATGATGGTCTTATAGCTTTATTTTAAAGGTTTTATCTAGTTAACTAAGTGATATACTATCTACACTATACTACCACTATTAAGCTATCTATTACACTATTTTTGTTTTTGTTTTTCTACTATTACATACTATACTACGATTTAAGCTATAGATCTATACTAATACTAAAGATAATAAAAGAACAATTACACAATACATAATATCATATGAATTTAAAATGGGACTTCATTTCTTATTCAGCCAAATCATCATTACAACTTCAATCGAACAGGAATGTACCTGAATCAGCAAGTAGATGAGTAAATGAGTTCTAATGGGTAAGAAATAAGCACAGCAACAGACTCGAATAGCAAATGCAACAGTGGGAGATTGAATATCAACGAACAAAAACCACAGCAACACCAAAATAGGAATCAAATCAAAATTTGAGCAGAAAACCCACACAAATAAGCTTAACCAGTGATGCTACCTCCAATGCAGGAAAAACTAATAGCTATTAATATATTTTCTCTGAACTTTTTCTTATCAAAAGCCATCCCCTTATTTCACTCTTTTGGGGGTTAATATAGGTGTAAGAGTGGCTGATTTCTTGGGGAGAAAGAATGGGATTAAACCCGACTTCTCCCCCTTTAAAATTACTAAACTTACACTTAGACCCCATTTTCAGTTATCAAATCCCTTCCAGCATGTGCTGGAAGGTTCTATTGGATTTCCTTTTAAGACTTTTGCCAAAGTATCCTTAAGGGTTGAAGATTTTTACTGATTTCCCTTTTTAGGGAGACCATTATACTCTTTAATCTCTGCAAAATTGCAGAAATCATGGGTACAAATGACTCCCATATCCCTATGTGTTCTATATAATTCACTATTTTACCTATTTGGATTCATTTTATACCCTTAGTGCCATTATTGATTTACCCGACCTACCTAGGTCAGGTTTTCAGCATTTTTGGGCTTATTTAACTAATAGCCAGTCCTTGCATTGGTATTTAAGGACTAGCCAGTTCTACTTTAAAGAACTATTTCAAACTTAGCCAATTTTGTTTCATTTTCAGTTAATTAAGACCTTTTTATTTCATTTTTTAAACTAATTGCAGGACTAGCCTGCTTTATTGTTGTATTTAAACTATTTAAGATTTAGCCAGTCTCAAGTTGAGACTTGGCTTGGGTAATTGAACCCATTTGTTGAACACAGTTGGGCCCAAGCCTTTGCAGGCTTAGCCACTTGTGGTTCAGTGCTCAAAATGAGCCTTGGCAAGTCTGAACTTGCAGACTTAGCCAATCTTTTTGCATAATTAGCCTTTTTAAAGTGAGCTAGTGTGCCGGTCCTTGCCGCCTGAGATTCAGGGGCTCAAATGAGCCTTGGTGAGTCTGCACTTGCAGACTTGCACCATTTGTTGCACAACTAGCCTTTTTAAGGTGGGCCAGTGTGCTGGACCTTGTAGAGTTGGTCAATTGACCACTCTTTGGTCACTTATTATCTTTTAACCTATGGTTGTTCGATTTTCAGTTTTAAACCTATTTCAAAACTAGCCATTTTCTGGAAATTAGTACTATACAACTATAACCAATCCCCTAAATTTAGTGAGTATTAATCATATGCTCACACTAACAAGAACTATTGCAAACTTAGTCATTTCAACATGCAATTGCACACATAGCCACATAGGATCAAACAAATGTGCATCAATCAATTAAAACTCAGGAGGGGAAATTTGACAGTGTTGAATCTTAATCAATCAATTCACATAACCCAATTCCATGTGGAAAAGTGTCAATCAATATCAATAAGACATAATTACAACTAGTTTATGTCAGATGACACATTGAAAAACCCCCAAAACCTTCAAGGTTCATGGGCATAGACATGCATAGATGCTAAACTCTCACAAACAGTCAGTAATAGATGAAACATGACTCATTTTTAGACACAAGGACCACATAATAAGTACTAACTCTAACTTTGATATATGTAAGATAAGAATAAAGCATAAAAAGAGTCATGGGGAAACAGTGAAGAAGAAACCCAACATCTATCATGCCAAGTAATAGAGAAAGAAGTAAAATCATATTAACATGCTTATCTTAGCAGATGAAGGAACATAAGAGGTGGTATAAACCAATTATTAGAGAAAAGTCATGGTTTTAATCAGAAGATTTAGGGGAATAGACAAAGATAAGGTAAAACAAACTTAATATAAGAAACCAACAGCTAATCCTAGCCCTAAAACTAAGCATGAGAAGAAACAAAAGAGAAGAATCGTTCAAACTATTGAGAGCTAACAAAGAAGACTAATACAGAATGGGAGTCAAAACTTAAACATGTAAAAGGAGATGTCGAAGACCAACAAGATGGAGAGGCCTAATACTAACAGAGGACAAAGACAAATAAAGATATCCAAGTCAAGTCTTCAAAATAGAGAATCAGAACAAAAATCCAAACAAGCGAGATAAACCGAATATAAGAGATGAGCAACAATGACTAAACATTTAAAGAATCATAAAGAGAGAAACAGACATGCTTTTAACAGATCAGAAATCACAAACCAAGAAGATGAAGAAGAAAAGATAGATCTTTTAAAACCAAATAAACTAAACATAATCGAAACTTACAAAACAGAAAAAGATATAAAAAATGAGCAAGTTAAGAAACCCTAATACTAACAGATGAAGCACAGGATTTCAAGATCTAAAAACAGAAAAACAGACAGAAACAATCAAGATGAAAGCTATGAAGACAGAAGGAAAACATGCAAATAAAGAGACAAGGAAAGTAGTAAAATCATATAAGAGGGCGAGGGTACTTAGCTTGCAGGGCCTGTCCCCTGAGCTTCCCCTTTCACTCTTCTCTTTCTTTTTTTCCAGTCTTTCAGAATCTTTTGTTTCTTTTCTTTCGTTTTTTCTCATTTTCCTTTTCTGGTTTTCCTTTTAGACTTCAAGGTGAAATCTTATGGGTTTTTGTTTGGAGTGGGGTGTTTGGGAGAGGGTAAAGGCTAGATCTTGGTAGGGCTTGGGTTTTGAGTCGCCGGAGTTAGGGTTCCGGCGACTTTATTTTGGATATTCGACGAGTTCAGGGTATATTCGAAGGATTCAAGGCTATGGGGGAGTAGATCAGACCAAGGTGGTCCTTTTGGCATTGGTTTGAAGAAGTGATTCGTAGTGTGTGGTCACCGGAGGTAGGTTTCGGTGACCGGCATATCAAGAACAGGGTTTTGTTTTAGGGTTTTCTAGGGTTTTGAGGGTATTTGAGGTGGAGAAGAAGAAGAAGAGAAGAGGAGAGGTGAGAGGATGGCTGGAGACCACCGTGGGAGGTGGTGGCCTCCATGGGCGGCGAGGTCTGTGAAGAAGAAGGTGAAGAAGAGAGACGGGAGAATACATGCGGCTAGGGTTTGGAGGGGAATTGAAAATGGATGGTTCTAGACGGACCAAAGCCTTATATAGTCCGGGTTTGAGGTGATCTGGGCCGTTGATTTGATGAAGATCAACGGCCAATGATAGCGTTACTAAAACGACACCGTTTGGTTGCTAATGAGACCAAAGGTCTCTTCCGTCAGATCAATTTAAACGGACGGCTCAGATCAACCCTTTTTATTTAATTAACTAATTAATTTCGGCCAATTGTCTCAACCGTTGGATTCAGCCTGATTGAACGGTGGATATTTAATCTCACACTTACCTTTTGAATTAAATCCGGATTGTTTCTCAGCCGTTGGATTTTGGCGCAATGAACGGCTGAGATCAAATATTGAACACTGGATTAGACCGAACTCTTTGGACTTAAGGATTGGTCCATTGTTTTGTAATTATTTTGGCCCAATTCTTATTACACTCATATATTTTTGTATTTTATGATGTTTTTTAATTATTTTTATGTATTTTCTTTTTGTATTTTATTTTCTTTTCTTTTGTATTATTTAAATTATTCAATTTCCTACTTGCACTAATTTTTTGATATTTTTTGGCAATTTTCTACTATTTTTCCCTAATTTTCGCTATTAATGCTTTTTTTTGTTGATTTTCTTTTAACTACTTAATTCAAAATGCATGTATTAAACCTATATTTTCTATTTTCTAATTTTAATTATTTAAACACATAAAAATGCATTTAATTTCAAACAAGACATGCAATTACACTCAAAAATATTATTTTATTTTAATTTTGAAATTTTGTTTACCTAGTGCAAAAATCATGTGCTCACAGCTGCCCCTCTTTGCTCGGGAACACGAAGAGTTTCAGTGCAAAGACAAGTGAGCATTAATGAGAGATTTTTGCACATTGGCATATTCCATGAAAGCATTTTGAAAACCTTTTGACCGCACCTTGCTTTAGAGGTTGCCTACATATCCTGGGCTAAACAGGAATCAGGTCAGTGTAGTTCGGGAAGGTCTGGCAGTTAAAAACTACCAGACTCACTATTGAGACTTGCTGACTTACTCCTTATTACACCGGGGGGGGTAAAATGTAAAATGAAGAAGCTATTCTAAGCCATGATTCTACAATTACAATTGTTCCTATCTAGCTTCTTGTTTGCTCTTCCTTGTCTCTTTTCTTTGATTTTCCGTGATGCTGACTTTGTCTTTTTGTTGATTTTCTTTTCCTTGCTTCCCCATTTTTTTAATTTTCAATGATACATCTTGCCCACAAGCTGATGTCTGCTCAAAACAAAACAAAAACAACAAACTTTTCTTCTACACCAATATGGGCTTTTCATATTACGGTGTTACAAACCAAAGTTGCACGACATTAAAAATTTGCAGAAAACGTATTCCCTTGTTATCCAGGTGGGTGCCTAATGCATGAAAATTAAAATTTGCAGAAAGATATTCCCTTGTTATCCAGGTGGACGCCTGATGCATGAAATTGAAATTTTGCAGAAAACGTATTCCCTTGTTATCCAGGTGTGCGCCTGATGCATGAAATTGAAAAATTTACAGAAAAGTATTCCCTTGTTATTCAGGTGGGCGCCTGATGCATGAAATTGAAATTTTGCAGAAAAAGTATTCCCTTGTGATCCAGGTGAGCGCCTGATACATGAAATTGAAATTTTGCAGAAAAAGTATTCCCTTGTTATCCAGGTGGGCGTCTGTCACGACCCAAACCCTGGTCGTGATGGCGCCCAACACAATGCTAGGCAAGCCCGACCATATTATCCCTTAAACCGGCCAGTTATTAATCAAATTAAACTTAAACAGTAAATGATCATATCAGGTGATAACCGAAACGTAAAACATAAAAAATACGGTCCCAAACATATCGTGGTGTCACGAGATTGAGCCTCTACAGGATAGCATCCTAATACAATCAAGTCTAGGCAAGTAGGAAATCAACAAGATGATAAATAAGGAGAAAACAAGCTCTGCGGACGCTGGCAGCTACCTCGTAATCTCCGCAATAGTAGACAAGGATCAGCAGCTACAATGTCTCAACTGCTCTCGGGCACTTGTGGATCTGCACAGAAAGTGCAGGGGAGTGGGGTGAGTATATTTCAACTCAGTGAGTAACAATAATAAATAATAACTGAAGGTAAGAAATCCTGTGCTATCACTTAGCAGTTCTAAGGCAACCCTCACAGGTACGTCATCACTATAGTAGTACTCTAACCTCCAATCTACGTTTATCTCTACAAGATTCCACACCGAACCAACCCTCACTCGTACCCCTACGGTGTACGGCCATCTCAACATATATAAAGACACATACTTATGTCTATAATGTATAAGTATTTAAGTAGATAGTAGGGTATGATTAAGTAAAATGCTACGGCGTGCAGCCCGCTCCAATACATATACCGCTGCGGCGCGCAGCCCGCTCCATTTTACGTCGACGGCGCTCACTGGGGGTGTATACAGACTTCGGAGGGGCTCCCTAGGCCCAAGCACTATAATACCGCGGCGTGCAGCACGATCCACACAAATATTACTGCGGCGTGCAGTTCGATCCAATATATATATGTATATATCTCTATACTGCTGCGGCGTGCAGCCCGATCCCATAATATACACCGGTGCTCACTGAGAATGTGTGCAGACTCAGACTCCGAAGGGGCTCCTACAGCCCAAGCGCAATAATACTGCGGCGTGCAGTCCGTCCCACATGTATGTTACATGTATATTACATGTATATTACTGCGGCGTGCAGTCCGATCCAATATATATACTGCTGCGGCGTGCAGCCCGATCCAATATAAGTATATATATAATACCTCATAATGGGTCCTCGACCCTATCCCAGTCAATATATGCTTGGCCTCTCAGGCCCAATATAATATATCACAGTGGGTCCTAGACCCTGTCTCAGTCAATATAGACTTGGCCTTTCAGGCCCAATATAACATCTCATAGTGGGTCCTTGACCCTATCTCATCTCAATCGGTATAGACTTGGCCTTTCAGGTCTGCTCAGCCTAGAACAGGGAATTCCACCCTAGATAATCTCTCTCAATGTACACATCTAGTACGGGCTCATATTATGCTATACAGCTAGAGCTACGGCTGAGTGTATGTTTCCAACATGATATAAGGGTTACCTAGCTCTATAGGTTCCCTAATGCTCTACGGATCGGCACAATGCCCCAAACATGGCTATTAGCCCAATTGTACAGTTATAATCTCAGTAACAGTCATACAACACAGTATTCTATTAGCCGGGAAGGACTAAGTCCGAACCCCCAATCACAATGTCACCACGCCCGTCATAGAACGTGTGTCTCATCTCAATATAGCACTGTGAAGTGCTAGTACGGGGTTTCAAACCCTCAGTACATTATTTACTACTACCACTCACCTCGAACCGGTAGAAGCCTCAATCCGCCTTGCGCTTGCCTCGCAAATCAATCTCCTCGGGTGCCAAAGCTGCTCAAAATCATAGAGAATGCATCAATATACGCAAATTTCACGAAATTCATTCGAAATAACCCAATTTATATCAAAACCCACAAGTTGTCGAAACCCGACTTTTGGTACACTTGTCGAAAAATTACAAAAATCACATATTCGGAATCCTCATCTCGATACGAGTCTAGGCATATAAAATTTACCAAAATCGGACTCCATTTGCCCCCTCAAATCAGTGTTTTTCTTTAATTTAGGCCTAGGGCTCAAACCCACCTTTAATCTTCCATTTACAGGGATTTAACCAAGGATTTCATGTTAAAATGATGTAATTAAGCCACAAAACTTACCTACAACGAAACCCCGATGATTTCCCAGCAATAACTCGCCAAAATCGCCCAATTCGCCTTCAAGAACCGAGCCCCAAATGTTTTGCAACTTATGAAATTTTAACCCTTCCGTTATTTTTAACACAGGCGCGATTTCCGCTTCTGCGGACCAAAATCCGCCTCTGCGAGGCCGCCTCTGCGACCAAATGGTCGCTTCTGCGAAAATACTCCTAGCCGCCCAGCTTCGCTTCTGCGGCCCAGGTCTCGCTCCTGCGAGACCGCTCCTGCGAGTCCCCCTTCCGCTCCTGCGAGCCTTACCGCTTCTGCGCATCAGAGTCCGCTCCTGCGGACTCGCTTAGGCGACAAGTCTTCCGCTTCTGCGGATTCTCCCATAACGAGCCCAGACCGCTTCCGCGGTCTTTCCTTCCGCACCTGCGGTGCCGCCCTTGCGGACCAGGATCCGCCTCGGCGAACCCCATCGCTTCTGCGCTCGTTTTTCCGCTCCTGCGGGCTCGCTCCTGCGCCCCCATTTCCGCAGGAGCGAAAACAACAGAACCAGAACTCTTCAAACCTGAAATTTCCATGTTTCTCTCCCGATTAACCATCCGAAAACACCCCGAGGCCCCCGGGACCTCATTCAAACACACCAACACATCTTATTACCTTATTCGAACTTGTTCCAATCCTCAAAACACATCTAATAACATCAAAACCCATAATTCACATCGAATTCAAGCCTAAATTCCTTAAAACATTCCGAATTACACAATCAACCAAAAACCCGACTAAACGACGTCCGAATGACCTGAAATTTTGCAGGCACATCCAAAATCACCATAACGAAGCTACTGCAACTGTCGGAATTCCATTCCGACCCCCGGATCAAAATCTCACCTACCGTTCGGATTTCGCCAAAATTCAACCTTAGCCAATTCAAGCCTATTTCTACACCGGCCTCCAAATTCAATTCCGATCGCTCCCCTAAGTCACAATTCACCTCCCGGAACTAACCGAATCATCAGAATTTTATTCCGAGCTCTCTAACTAAATAGTCAACTCCGGGTTGACTTTCCTTATTCAAGCTTCCTCCAAAAAGGTTATATGCCTCATTTTCATTTCAATTCACTCCTAACTTCTCCGATAGACTCTAACACTGATATAAAAGCATGAATTATGTAATTACAACATAACGGGGTGGTAATTCCCGTGACGACGGGCCGGGTCGTCACATTCTCCCCAACTTAAACAAACGCTCGTCCTCGAGCGGGTCAAGAAACATACCTGAAGTCTCAAATAGCTGAGGGTATCTGCTCCGCATTTCCTGCTCAACCTCCCAAGTAGCCTCCTCTACGGGTCGACCTCTCCACTGAACCTTAACTGATGCAATCTCCTTCGACCTCAACTTCCTTACTTGGCGACCCAAAATAGCAATAGGCTCCACATCATAGGATAGATCACCATCGAGCTGAATGGTACTGAAGTCTAATACATGGGACGGATCTCCGATGTACTTCCGGAGCATAGACACATGGAATACCGGATGAACGCTGGATAAGCTGGGTGGCAAGGCTAACTCATATGCCACCTCTCCAACTCTCCTGAGTATCTCAAAAGGACCAATGTACCTGGGACTCAACTTTCCTTTCCTCCCGAATCGCATAACACCCTTCATGGGTGAAACCTTCAGCAATACTCTATCACCAACCATGAAAGACAACTCTCGAACCCTACGGTCCGCATAACTCTTCTAGCGTAAGTGTGCTGTGCGTAGCCTCTCCTGAATCAACTTCACTCTATCCAGAGCATCCTGAACTAAATCAGTCACTATCAATCTATCCTCACCGAGCTCAAACCATCCCATGAGAGATCTACACTATCTTCCATACAATGCCTCGTACAGGGCCATCTAAATACTCTGACTGATAACTGTTGTTGTAGGCAAACTCAGCAAGTGGTAGGAACTCATCCCATGAACCACCAAAGTCAATCACACATGCTCGCAACATATCCTCCGGGATCTGAATAGTGCGCTCAGACTGCCCGTCTGTCTGGGGGTGAAATGCTGTGCTCAACTCAACCCGCGTACCCATCTCTCGCTGAAATGCTCTCCAAAACTGAGAAGTGAACTGAGTGCCTCTGTCAGATATAATAGACACTGGGACCCCATGCAACCTGACAATCTCCCGAATAAAGATCGCCGCCAACCGCTCCGATGAGTAAGTAGTACTAACTGGGATGAAATGTGCGGACTTAGTCAGCCGATCAACAATCACCCATACAGAATCAAACTTCCTCGCCGTCCGAGGAAGCCCAGTAACAAAATCCATGGTGATCCTCTCCCATTTCCACTCGGGAATAACCATACGCTGAAGAACACCGCCCGGTCTCTGATGCTCATACTTGATCTGTTGGCAATTGAGGCACTTAGCTACATGCCTAACAATATCCATCTTCATTCTCCTCCACCGGTAGTGCTGTCTCAAGTCTTGGTACATCTTCGCGGCACCTGGGTGAATAGAGTACCGCGAACTGTGTGCCTCCTCAAGTATCAACTCCCGCAAACCATCTACATTGGGCACACATATACGGCCCTGCATCCTCAAAACACCATCACTGTCGATAGTCACATCTCTAACATCATTATGCTGCACTCTGTCCTTAAGGACAAGCAAATGTGGGTCATCATACTGTCACTCCCTGATGCGATCATATAAGGACGATCGAGAAACAACACAAGCCAACACTCGACTCGACTCCGAAATATCTAATCTCACTAGCCGATTGGCTAGAGCCTGAACATCATAAGCAAATGGCCTCTCCCCAACTGGGATGAAAGCTAGGCTGCCCATGCTAACCGCCTTCCGACTCAAGGCATCGGCCACCACATTGGCCTTCCCCGGATGATACAAAATAGTGATATCATAGTCCTTAAGTAACTCCAACCACCTCCGCTGTCTCAAATTAAGGTCCTTCTGTCTGAATAAGTGCTGAAGGCTGCGATGATCCGTGAACACCTCACAGGAGACACCATACAGGTAATGCCTCCAAATCTTCAAAGCATGAACTATGGCTGCTAGCTCCAAATCATGAACAGGGTAGTTCTTCTCGTGGGGCTTCAACCGACGAGAAGCATAAGCAATGACCCTACCCTCCTGCATCAACACACAACCAATGCCAACTCCTGAGGCATCACAATATACAGTATAAGAATCTGAAGCTGTCGGTAGAATCAAGACGGGTGCTGTGGTCAGTGCTGTCTTGAGCTTCCGAAAGCTCTCCTCGCACTCCTCGGACCATAAGAAAGGAACACCCTTCTGAGTCAATCTAGTCAAGGGTGAAGCAATAGAAGAGAACCCCTGAACGAATCGGCGATAATACCCTGCCAATCCCAGAAAGCTACGGATCTCAGTAACTGAGGTCGGTCTGGGCCAACTCTGCACTGCCTCGACCTTCCTCGGATCTACCCGAATACCATCACAGGACACCACGTGCCCTAAGAATGCCACGGACTCAAGCCAGAACTCACATTTGGAGAACTTAGCATATAGCTTCTCCTCCCTCAATCTCTGCAACACAATACTCAAATGCTGAGCATGCTCCTCCTGACTACGGGAGTAGACTAGAATGTCATCAATGAACACAATCACAAATGAATCCAAATAAGGCCCGAACACACTGTTCATCAGATGCATAAATGCTGCTGGGGCATTGGTCAGCCCAAACGACATCACAAGAAACTCATAATGACCATATCGGGTCCTGAATGCAGTCTTCATAATATCAGACTCTCTAATCTTCAGCTGGTGGTAGCCTGAACGAAGATCAATCTTCGAGAACACCCTAGCTCCCTGGAGCTGATCAAATAAATCATCGATACGAGGAAGAGGATACTTATTCTTCACTGTTACTTTGTTTAGCGCCTATAGTCAATACACATCCTCATAGATCCGTCCTTCTTCTTAACAAACAGGACCGGTGCACCCCACGGCGACACACTCGGCCGAATGAACCCCTTATCTAGGAGTTCCCGGAGCTGCTCCTTCAATTCCTTCAACTCAGCTGGTGCCATACGATACGGAGGAATAGAAATAGGCTGAGTGCCTGGCACCAAATCGATACCAAAATCAATATCCCTGTCCGGCGGTATGCTCGGCAGGTCTGAGGGAAACACATCAGGAAAGTCTCGCATAATGGGAACAGAATCAATACTGGGAGTCTGGGCCTCGACCTCCCGCACAAATGTTAAATAAGAGAGACATCCTTTCCCAACCATTCGTTGGGCCTTGAGGAAAGATATTACCCCTGCTAGGTACATACTCAGTCGTGCCTCGCCACTCGATCCTCTGAATGCCCGGCATAGCCAAAGTGACCGTCTTAGCATGACAGTCCAGAATATCATGACATGGAGATAGCCAGTCCATGCCCAATATAACATCAAAATCAATCATGCTGAGAAGCAACAGGTCTACTCGGGTCTCCAGACCTCCAATAGTGACCAAACAGGACCGGTATACATGGTCCACAACAATAGTATCCCCTACCGGGGTAGATACATGCACCGGCAGCTCAAGACTCCCTCGGGTCGTGCCCAAATGAGGAGCAAAATATGTAGACACATAAGAATAAGTAGAACCGGGATCAAACAATACCGAGGCATCTCCGTGGCAGATTGAAATAATACCTGTAATGACAGCATCAGAAGTAACAGCCTCAGATCGGCCCTGAAAAGCATAACATCTAGCCTGTCCGCCTGGTTGGCCTCCCCCTCGAGAGCGACCCCTAGCTGTCCGACCCTCACCCCTAGCCGGTGGGGCGGGTGCTGAAGTAGAAGGACCAGATGACGAGGGCTGCCCCCTCTGCTGATAAAATCTGGAAACAAAGACGGGGACACTCCCTACGGTGGTGCCCAAACTCTCCGCACTTGTAGCAACTCCCCGGTGCCGGGGACTGAAACTAGTAAGGGCCTCTGGCGCTGGAGTGGCCAGGTGATGAACTAGGCGGAGATGAACCTTGAGTAGATGGGGCCTGTGAAGAACTCTGAGCTAGCATGGCACTGAGAGATGGGTGGCTCTGGTGCGAACCCTAATAACACTGTCTAGAATACCATCTGCGACGACCTGAGCGACCCGACTGTGAAGATCTGAAAGAGCGACCTCGGCTCTGCTGACTGTGGCCTCTGGTCTGAGTGCCACTGGAACTAGCTGCACCTCGAGGCTCTTGGCCTCCCTCTCATCCCGCTATCTACGAAGATCTGTCTCTATGTCGCGAGCAATATCCACAGCATCCTCAAATGTACGGCTCAAAACCCTCTCCCGAGTCATCAGAATACGAATGGGATAAATGAGGCCGTCCACGAAGCGCCCAATCCTCTCTCTGTCGGAATGAACCAACCACGGTGCATATCCGGACAACTCTGTAAACCTGATCTCATACTCTGACACTGACATGTCCCCCTGACAGAGACCCTCAAACTGCCTACGCATCTCCTCTCTCTGAGATCGAGGCACCCATTTCTCCAAGAACATAGTGGAGAACTCCGGCCATGATAGTGGTGCTGCCCCGGCTGGCCTGCGGCGCTCATAAGCCTCCCACCAAGCGAAGGCTGGTCCCTGAAACTGAAAGGTAGTGAAAGATACCCCACTGGACTCCAATATCCCTGCCGTACGAAGCATCCGACGGCACTTATCCAGAAAACCTTGGGCGTCCTCGCCCGGAGCACCAGTGAACACTGGAGGAAATAACCTGGTGAACCTCTCGAGACGACGCTGCTCATCGTCTGTCATAGCTGGGACCCTGTCCCCCTGAATCTGATCTGCTGGCTGAACCGGTACCACAGGCTGAACTGGAGGAGCCTCTGGTGTCTGTATGCCCTGCACTGCTGGCTCTGGAGTGCGTACTGTGGGGGTCTGATGACCACCCCCAATCCCTGATGCAGCTGCTGTAGAAGTAACTGAAACCGCCTATGCTAGGCCCGTGCAGACTGCTAGTATCTAAGCTAGGGTCTCCTGTAGACCCGGAATAACAATGGGCACAGCTGGTGCCTGATCTGGTGCTGCTGGCACCTCTGCAACTGGGGGCTGTGGGTCAGCTGGCACTGCCTCAGCTGCCCTAACTCCGCCACGACCACGACCGCGTCCACGGCCTCTAGCAGGTGGTAGTGGTGGTCGTCCTCCACGTCCGGATGATCGAGTTCTCGCCATCTGCGAGAGAATAGAATGTCAAAGTTCAGTTCAAGTCAAAAGTAATCGCACGACAAGAATTCCAAGAATTGAAACTTTTCCTAAAAAGGTTTGCAGCCTCCCGAGGATAAGTACAGGCGTCCCCGCACCGATCCACGAGACTCTACCAACCGGCTCATGACTCGCGAGACCTGTTAACCTAGGCTCTGATACCAACTTGTCACGACCCCAAATCCGGTCGTGATGGCGCCCAACACAATGCTAGGCAAGCCCGACCATATTATCCCTTAAACCAGCCAGTTATTAATCAAATTAAACTTAAACAGTAAATGATCATATCAAGTGATAACCGAAACGTAAAACATACAAAATACGGTCCCAAACATATCGTGGTGTCACGAGACTGAGCCTCTACAGGATAGCATCCTAATACAATCAAGTCTAGGCAAGTAGGAAATCAACAAGATGATAAAGAAGGAGAAAACAAGCTCTGCGGACGCTGGCAACTACCTCGTAATCTCCGCAATAGTAGACAAGGATCAACAGCTAAAATGTCTCAACTGCTCTCGGGCACCTGTGGATCTGCACAGAAAGTGCAGGGGGAGTGGGGTGAGTATATTTCAACTCAGTGAGTAACAATAATAAATAATAACTGAAGGTAAGAAATCCTGTGCTATCACTTAGCAGTTCTAAGGCAACCCTCACAGGTACGTCATCACTATAGTAGTACTCTAAACTCCAATCTATGTTTATCTCTACAAGATTCCACACTGAACCAACCCTCACTCGTACCCCTACGGTGTACGGCCATCTCAACATATATAAAGACACATACTTATGTCTATAATGTATAAGTATTTAAGTAGATAGTAGGGTATGATTAAGTAAAATGCTACGGCGTGCAGCCCGCTCCAATACATATACCGCTGCGGCGCGCAGCCCGCTCCATTTTACGTCGACGGCGCTCACTGGGGGTGTATACAGACTTCGGAGGGGCTCCCTAGGCCCAAGCACTATAATATTGCGGCGTGCAGCACGATCCACACAAATATTACTGCGGCGTGCAGTCCGATCCAATATATATATGTATATATCTCTATACTGCTGCGGCGTGCAGCCCGATCCCATAATATACACCAGTGCTCACTGAGAATGTGTGCAGACTCAGACTCCGAAGGGGCTCCTACAGCCCAAGCGCAATGATACTGCGGCGTGCAGTCCGTCCCACATGTATGTTACATGTATATTACATGTATATCACTGCGGCGTGCAGTCCGATCCAATATACATACTGCTGCGGCGTGCAGCCCGATCCAATATAGGTATATATATATAATACCTCATAATGGGTCCTCGACCCTATTCCAGTCAATATGTGCTTGGCCTCTCAGGCCCAATATAATATATCACAGTGGGTCCTAGACCCTGTCTCAGTCAATATAGACTTGGCCTTTCAGGCCCACTCAACTAGAACAGGGAATTCCACCCTAGATAATCTCTCTCAATGTACACATCTAGTACGGGCTCATATTATGCTATACAGCTAGAGCTACGGCTGAGTGTATGTTTCCAACATGATATAAGGGTCACCTAGCTCTATAGGTTCCCTAATGCTCTACAGATCGGCACAAGGCCCCAAACATGGCTATTAACCCAATTGTACAGTTATAATCTCAGTAACAGTCATACAACACAGTATTCTATTAGCCGGGAAGGACTAAGTCCGAACCCCCAATCACAATGTCACCACGCCCGTCATAGAACGTGTGTCTCATCTCAATATAGCACTGTGAAGTGCTAGTACGGGGTTTCAAACCCTCAGTACATTATTTAATACTACCACTCACCTCGAACCGGTAGAAGCTTCAATCCGCCTTGCGCTTGCCTCGCAAATCAATCTCCTCGGGTGCCAAATCTGCTCAAAATCATAGAGAATGCATCAATATACGCAAATTTCACGAAATTCATTCGAAATAACCCAATTTATATCAAAACCCACAAGTTGTCGAAACCCGACTTTTGGTACACTTGTCGAAAAATTACAAAAATCACATATTCGGAATCCTCATCTCGATACGAGTCTAGGCATATAAAATTTACCAAAATCGGACTCCATTTGCCCACTCAAATCGGTGTTTTTCTTTAATTTAGGCCTAGGGCTCAAACCCACCTTTAATCTTCCATTTACAGGGATTTAACCAAGGATTTCATGTTAAAATGATGTAATTAAGCCACAAAACTTACCTCCAACGAAACCCCGATGATTTCCCAGCAATAACTCGCCCAAATCGCCCAATTCGCCTTCAAGAACCGAGCCCCAAATGTTTTGCAACTTATGAAATTTTAACCCTTCTGTTATTTTTAACACAGGCGCGATTTCTGCTTCTGCGGACCAAAATCCGCCTCTGCGAGGCCGCCTCCGCGACCAAATGGTCGCTTCTGCGAAAACACTCCTAGCCGCCCAGCTCCGCTTCTGTGGCCCAGGTCTCGCTCCTGCGAGACCGCTCCTGCGAATCCCCTTCCGCTCCTGCGAGCCTTACCGCTTCTGCGCATCAGAGTCCGCTCCCGCGGACTCGCTTAGGCGACAAGTCTTCCGCTTCTGCGGATCCTCCCATAACGAGCCCAGACCGCTTCTGCGGTCTTTCCTTCCGCACCTGCGGTGCCGCCCATGCGGACCAGGATCCGCCTCAGCGAACCCCAGCGCTTCTGCGCTCGTTTTTCCGCTCCTGCGGGCTCGCTCCTGCGCCCCCATTTCCGCAGGAGCGAAAACAACAGAACCAGAACTCTTCAAACCTGAAATTTCCATGTTTCTCTCCCGATTAACCATCCGAAAACACCCCGAGGCCCCCGGGACCTCATTCAAACACACCAACACATCTTATTACCTTATTCGAACTTGTTCCAATCCTCAAAACACATCTAATAACATCAAAACCCATAATTCACATCGAATTCAAGCCTAAATTCCTTAAAACATTCCGAATTACACAATCAACCAAAAACCCGACTAAACGACGTCCGAATGACCTGAAATTTTGCAGGCACATCCAAAATCACCTAACGGAGCTACTGCAACTGTCGGAATTCCATTCCGACCCCCGGATCAAAATCTCACCTACCGTTCGAATTTCGCCAAAATTCAACCTTAGCCAATTCAAGCCTATTTCTACACCGGGCCTCCACATTCAATTCCGATCGCTCCCCTAAGTCACAATTCACCTCCCGAAACTAACCGAATCATCAGAATTTGATTCCGAGCTCTCTAACTAAATAGTCAACTCCGGGTTGACTTTCCTTATTCAAGCTTCCTCCAAAAAGGTTATATGCCTCATTTTCATTTCAATTCACTCCTAACTTCTCCGATAGACTCTAACACTGATATAAAAGCATGAATTATGTAATTACAACATAACGGGGTGGTAATTCCCGTGACGACGGGCCGGGTCGTCACAGCGTCTGATGCATGAAATTGAAAAATTTACAGAAAAGTATTCCCTTGTTATCCAGGTGGGTGCTTGATGCATGAAATTGAAATTTTGCAGAAAAAGTATTCCCTTGTTATCCAGGTGGGCGCCTGATACATGAAATTGAAATTTTTTGCAGAAAAAGTATTCCCTTGTTATCCAGGTGGGCGCCTGATTTATGAAATTGAAAAATTTGCAGAAAAAGTATTCCCTTGTTATCCAGGTGGGCGCTTGATGCATGAAATTGAAATTTTGCAGAAAACGTATTCCCTTGTTATCCAGGTGGGCGCCTGATACATGGAATTGAAATTTTTTGCAGAAAAGGTATTCCCTTGTTATCCAGGTGGGCGCCTGATGCATGAAATTGAAAAATTTGCAGAAAAGGTATTCCCTTGTTATCCAGGTGGGCGTCCGATGCATGAAATTGAAAAATTTGCAGAAAAATATTCACTCAGTTTGATAACTGGGGAGTGGATTTTAAAGATGATACTTTCCTCTTGTTTTTTGGTGTTTTCTTTGACTAAATGACTTTCACCTGTGAATTCCTTCACTTTTTGCCGAACTTTCTCTTTTTGGTGTTTTCTATCTTTCCACATTGGTCACATTCACTTTAAAGTGTTTAGTGACGATTTGTTCCTGTCTAAATCATGAAATAAAAATTTATTAGATATAAACTGCTGGCAACTGGCAACTGGCGTCCCTGCCTCTTATTGCTTTCCTCTTTTTTTGCTTTTTCTCCCATTGTGTAGTTTTGACTATCTTCTGCAAGCTCTTTTTGTATTTTTCTTGTTTTTCACTTTTTGTTTTCTTTTCTTTTGGCTTTGTTTGCCAAACTTTTTTATTTCCTTCCAACTTTTCCTTTTCTTTTTCTTTTGATCCAGTGTTATTTCAGCTCTTATCACCAGGAGCTGGTTGTTAGCTCTTAAAAAGCAAATAATGAAATTCAGAAAAATGAAAGAAGGTAAGGGTGTTTCAGAGAGGTGGTAGAACTTATCTGGGTATTGTTGGCTGATTCCGCAGACCATGCCATGTATTTAAACTCCGACCCAGTTTGTTCAACCCATTGTTCTATCTCTAGATTGTTCTCGACCCAAACCGATATTATTTTTGTTGCTTTTTCTTTTTTCCATAATAATCCTTACGATCGCCCTATGGTGCCTCGAAAGGTTTTCACCAATAAGACTCTCTCATTCATTCTCTCTCAGCCTCACAATCGCCCTGCAGTGCCGTTAAAGGTTTTCATTGACAAGACTCTCTCATTTTATTTCTCTCTACCTCACAGTCGCCTCACGGTGCCGGTTAAGGTTTTCACCGATGAGACTCTCTCATTTTTTTATTTTCCATTTTTCCTTTTGTCTTTTGTTTTTTGTACCACTGATGTTGTCCAATGTTTCGTTCTTCCTTCGTTGCGTTCGTTGTTCTCTTGAAATTGATCAGAAGGTCTTTCTTTGGACTGTAACGTGGCTTTTGGATGGGTTAAGAAAGAAGGGTATAAAGGCTCAAAATTTACGAGGGTTTAAGAATATTTACAACTCACGGAATTATAAAACATAACTTTTGCCCCAGTTTCAATATGTGGGGGATTTTTGGATTTTTCCTTTATTGTGACTGAACCTCAGTGAGGCTGCCTACGTACCCTTTCGGGATCAAGTCAGACGTAGTTCATTACTACTCCATCAATTAATGAATTCCTTTTTGACTTTTTCCCGATTTCTTTGTCTTTTTCTTTTCTTTTTTTTTTCTTTTTTTTTCTTCTTTTTTTCATTTTTCATTCATCATTTTTTTTCATTTCCTGTATTGTGCCATAAGCAATTCCGAGAGAGGGGTATGAAAGAATATATCGAACATGGCTCAAAGGGGATGTCGATGGATAAAGTGTTTGGATAGAGAATAAAATGCCTTCATCATTTCAATTCCAAAATCTTAACAAAATACAATCATACAATTGAAAAGGAATCATACATAGTATCTTTTGACCGCATCTGAATTGATAGCAGTCTCTACGCACTTCCCTTCAACGTCCGTCAAATATAATTCTCCATTGGACAACACTCGTGATACCATAAATGGTCCCTGCCAGTTCGGCGCAAATTTTCCCTTTGCTTCGGCCCAATGCGGTAGGATACGCCTCAATACGAGTTGTCCGACTTCAAAATTCCGAGGGCGCACCTTCTTGTTATATGCTCTGGCCATTCTCTGTTGATACAATTGGCCGTGGCAAACTGCGGCCAACCTCTTCTCGTCGATCAGACTTAATTTCTCCAACCGGGCTTTTACCCGTTCTTCGTCATCTATTCCAGCTTCAGCTATGATTCGCAATGACGGTAGCTCTATTTCCGCAGGTATGACAGCCTCTGTCCTATATACTAATGAATAAGGTGTGGTGCCGATAGAAGTGCGCACTGTTGTGCGATAACCCATAAGGGCAAAAGGTAACTTCTCATGCCATTGTCTGGACTCCTCCACCATTTTCCTGAGGATCTTCTTTATATTCTTATTTGTAGCTTCTACTGTCCCGTTTGCCTTTGGCCTATATGGAGTGGAATTGCGATGTGTGATCTTAAATATCTGGCAAACTTCCGCCATGAGATGACTGTTCAGATTGGCCCCGTTGTCTGTGATGATTACCTTGGGAATTCCGAACCGGCATATGATATTTTCATATACAAAATCCACCACAACTTTCTTTGTCACTGCCTTGAACGTCTTTGCCTCAACCCACTTAGTGAAATAATCAATCGCGGCCAAAATGAATCTGTGCCCATTGGAAGCTGCTGGCACTATTGGTCCGATAACATCCATTCCCCAAGCAACAAATAGCCAGGGTGCAGGCATCGTATGCAATTCATAAGGCGGGGAGTGGATTAGATCTCCATGTACTTGGCATTGGTGGCATTTCCTCACATATCTGATACAGTCTCGCTTCATGGTGAGCCAATAATATCCGGCTCTGAGAATCTTCTTTGCTAAGATATACCCGCTCATATGGGGTCCACAGGCTCCAGCATGTACCTCAATTATAATCTTGTCAGCCTGCTGCGCATCCACACACCTCAACAATCCCAGGTATGGTGTTCTTTTGTATATGATCCCTCCATTGAGGAAACGCCATTTGCCAAACATCTCACAACTCTCTTCTGATCTCCGGTGGCTTGCTCCGGGTATTTACCTGCCTTCAAGTATTCTCTGATGTCATGATACCACAGTTCTCCATCCAATTCTCCTTCCACAGCAAAATAGTAGGCATTCTGATCACGCACCTGGATCGGTAGTGGATCTATATAGGCTTTGTCCAGATGATGTAACATAGAGGATCATATGGCCAGATCATCTGCAACCCCGTTGTGCATTCTTGGGATATGTTTGAATTCTATGGACTGTAATCTTTGAGACAGCTCATGCAAACAATGCCGTAAGGTATCAATTTCAGATCCCTTGTTTCCCATTTTCCCTCGATTTGGTGTATCAAAAGATTCGAGTCACCCATGACCAAAATCTCTTGAACACACATATCTTTTGCCATCCTCAATCCCAAGATACACGCCTCATATTAGGCCATATTGTTGGTGCAGAAAAATCGAAGCTGAGTGGTGATGGGATAGTGTTGACCCGTTTCTGAGATGAGTACTGCTCCGATACCAACTCTATTGCTGTTGACGGCTCCGTCGAAATACATTTTCCATCCTGGCTTTTCGCCATGTTCTATTTCTTCGACATTCATTGCCTTCTCATCCGAAAAATATGTCTTTAGTGGCTCATATTCATCATCCACTGGATTCTCTGCCAGATGATCTGCAACTGCCTGCGCCTTCATCGCCGTACGATTTACATAAATGATGTCAGATTCTGTGAGCAGAATATGCCATTTAGCGAGTCTTCCTGTAGGCATGGGCTTCTGGAATATGTACTTCAGAGGATCCAACCATGATATCAAGTACGTGGTGTATGCTAACAGATAGTGCTTCAGCTTCTGAGCCACCCAAGTCAGTGCACAACAAGTTCTTTCTAGCTGAGTATACTTTTCCTCGTAAGATGTGAATTTCTTACTAATGTAATATATAGCCTGCTCTTTCTTTCCCGTCTCATCGTGCTTCCCTAGCACACACCCAAAAGAATTGTCAAGCACCATTAGATACAAGATCAAAGGTCTTCCCAGATCTGGAGGAACTAGCACTGGAGGATTTGCTAAATATTCCTTGATTTTGTCGAAGGCTTCCCTGACATTCGTCGGTCCATTTCACCGCTGCATCTTTCTTTAACAACTCGAAGATCGGCTCGCATGTTGATGTCAACTGAGCGATGAACCGGCTAATATAATTCAGCCTTCCCAATAAGCTCATTACTTCCTTCTTGTTCTTCGGCAGAGGTAGACTCTGGATAGCTTTGATCTTTGATGGATCTAGTTCAATACCCCACCGACTTACTATGAACCCCAACAGCTTCCTTGAAGGCACTCCAAAAGTGCATTTTGCAGGATTGAGTTTAAGATTGTACCTCCGAAGTCTCTGGAAAAACTTCCTCAAATCCCTCACATGATCATGTTGCTTCTTGGACTTTATGATGACATCATCCACACACACTTCGATTTCTCGATGCATCATGTCATGGAACATTGTGGTCATTGCCCTCATATAAGTGGCTCAGGCATTCTTTAACCCAAACGGCATCACTCTATAGCAATATGTCCCCCAAGGTGTAATGAAAGCACTTTTCTCTGCATCTTCTTCTTCCATCAGGATCTGGTGATAACCCGCATAGAAATCTACAAAAGAATCGATCTCATGCTTGGCGCAATTGTCGATTAATATGTGGATGTTTGGCAATAGGAAATCATCCTTTGGACTGGCTTTCTTGAGGTCTCTGTAATCCATGCACACCCTGGTTTTTCCGTCCTTCTTCGGAACAGGCACAACATTTACTAACCAGGTGGGGTACTTAGTAACTCGTATGACCTTCGCCTCAAACTGCTTATTCACCTCTTCTTTTATCTTTACGCTGATGTCCGTTTTGAACTTTCGCAACTTTTGCTTCACTGGCCGGCATTCAGGATAGATAGGCAACTTGTGTACCACCAAGTCGGTACTAAGTCCGGGCATGTCATCATAGGACCAAGCAAATATGTCCTTGAATTCATGCATCAACTTTATTAATTCTTCTCTGAGGGAGGTTTCTAAATGAACACTGATTTTCGTTTCCCGGACATTATCTTCGTTCCCCAAATTGATGGATTCTATTTCACTCAAGTTCGGTTTGGGTTTTTCCTCATATTGATTAAGGTCCTTACTTATTTCCTCCAAGGTTTCCTCATCCTCATATTCTATTTCACTATCATTCTCAATTTCTTGTATGATAATTCGATTGTCAGAACTGGGCCGGGAATTCTTCATGCATGACATATCGTCAGAATCAGCACATATGGAACTGTACAAAAGAAAAGATAAAAGTAAGGCAAAAAATGAAGAAAGAAGAAAAATTGCATTTCATTGATATTTCAAAGATGAACAAAGTTTTTGGGTACATTTTTTATTTCCATGGGGGGTAGGGGACTACAGAAAGTAAAATTGATTTTTGGGGAAATGATGATGAATTTCAAAATCTAACTACCAAGACTCCTTCCTGATTGGGAAAGGAGTGGCTTCCCAATTGTAGAGCGCAACACCAGATCCCACAAACTGAACGTCTGTCTTGCTAGTAACCTCTCCCATTTCTACTATGTTCACGTCCCCAAATATCATTTCAAACCTCATCAAGAGCTCCTCGTCGTGTCTGGTCTCAGCATACCTAGACGCAGCAGATGTCAGATATCGTTTTGTACCAGGCTTGGCAAAAGTGTTGGACAGTTTGGGGATGGGTTTAGGAAGGGTCCAGTTTTTCTTTTTGGTTTTCTGGGCCTTTTGGATGTCGGCATAAGTGGGTTTGAATCCCAAGCCGAAGGTGTCTTTGTTTACTGGCAGATGGACTGGTTGGGTTATTCCTTGCAAAGCTATTCCTAGCCCTTTCCCTGGTGTAAATCCATTTTAAGCATATCCCTGGCTACCATCACATCGGCAGGTGCCACTGTAGGGATTGGCAATTTCTCACCCTCAGCAATCTTGTTCACTGTTACAGTATCTGTCACCTGGTATAACCAGGGGCCCTTGTCTCCTTCCACGTCCTCAAACGGCATTATGGCATTGCAGGTGTCTCCCTCTCTATGCACTATGATTTCTTGTTGCTCCCATTCAAACTTGACCATTTGGTGCAAGGACGATGGCACGACTTTGGCTGCATGGATCCATGGTCGACCCATCAATAGATTGTAAGACATAGTAATATCTAATACCTAAAACTCCATCGTAAAGTCTATAGGCCCAATGGTGACCTCCAAAACGATATCCCCCAAAGTGTTCTTACTTCCTCCGTCAAATCCTCTCACATTCACACTGTTCCTTCGGATTCTGTCAGGACTGATATTCAGCTTTCCAAGAGTCGAAAGCAGACAACTGTTTGCACTTGAGCCATTATCTATCAACACCCGAGTGACCACTGATTCCTCGCTTTTCACTGTAAGATAAAGCGCCCTATTATGTTCAGTCCCCTCAATGGGCAATTCACTGTCTGAAAATGTAATCTTGTTGGATTCAAAGATCTTGTTGGTAATTTTTTCGAGATGACAAACCGAAATCTTTTTAGGGATGCGTGCCTCATTCAATATCTTCATCAATGCTTTTCTGTGTTCCTCCGAATGGATCAACAATGAGAGCAGAGAGATCTGTGCAGGTGTCTTCCTCAACTGTTCCACTATTGAGTAGTCCTGAGATTTTATCTTCTTGAGGAACTCTTCTGCTTGTTCTTCGGACACAGGCTTCTTCATATGACTCTCTTTCACTGCCTTCATTTTCCTTAACTCTTCCGGGGAAAAACACCTCCCGGATCGAGTTAGACCGTGCGTCTCGTTGATCTCTCCAGTCACTTCTTTCCCTTTGTACACTATTGCCACCTTGTTGTAGTTCCAAGGTATAGTCTTGGTATCTACCACCCGCATCTGTACCACTGGTCTTATAATTACCGGTTCCATGCACACACCTTTTACTGTCAATACTGGTTTTACACCTGGCACCACAACTTTCAAAGTCTCCACCACTGGTTGCTTTTTCACTGGTTCTTCAGCTATTATTTTTCCTTTCTCAATTTCCTTTTCTGCTTTGCTGCTGGCCTTTATCATCATGACCAACTGGGATGGCTTCCGGCTGCTCTCTTCTTGTGCCAACTCTATCATATGTGCTTCATGATGAGCCGGCAGTGGATTCTGAGTAATGTTCGGGGCCTCTGGAGCCTGTACCTCAATCCTTCGGCTATCAATGAGTTCTTGAATAGCGTTCTTCAAATGCCAACATTTCTCAGTGTCGTGTCCCGGTGCCCCAGAGCAATACTCGCACCTGACAGACTGGTCGATATTCTTTGGAGGTGGGTTTGGAAGCTTTGACTCGATTAGGCTCAACATCCCCAATTCCTTCAATCGGTGATAGAGGCTAGTATAGGATTCCCCCAGCGGGGTTAATGTTTTCTTTGCCTGATTCCTGTTCCTCATCTCCGGGTCGGGCCTGAAGTTGGGTTTGTTCGGGTTTCTGTAAGTTCTAGAAGAGGGGTAGGTATTTTGTGTGTGATAAACATTCTGCGGGGCCCGGGCTCGCCATACATGTGGTGGTGGTGGATAAGTTTGGGCTTGTGGATTAGGGTAGTGTGGGGTAGTAGGTGGGTAGTATGGTGGAGGTAGGTTGTATGATGTTGGTGGGTTGTATGGGGTTGGTGGGTACGACTGATATGGTCGTGGTGGGTGATGGTATTGGATGCGATTCCAGGGTTTGCTCTCCACAACCGACACTTCTTCTTTCTTCTTCTTCCCAATGGTTCCTCCACTCCCTGTCTGAATAGCCTGATTTGTGGCCTTGATTGCTGAAAAACTCATAATCTTATTAGTTTTCAATCATTCTTCCACGAAACTTCCCATTTTTACGACTTCATTAAAATGCTTTCCAATGGCTGACACTAGATGTCCATAGTAGGTAGGCTCCAAAGCCTGCAAGAAACAGTCTACCATTTCACTTTCTTTCATCGGCGGATCCACCCTCGCCGCCTGTTCTCTCCACCTAAAACCGTACTCTCGAAAGCTCTCACCAGGTTTCTTTTCCATCTTAGTGAGTGACAACCTATCCGGTATGATTTCCAAATTATAGTGAAAATGGTTAGCAAATTCTTGTGCGAGATCATCCCAGATAAACCATCTGGTGTGATCTTGGCGCGTGTACCATTCCAATGCAGAACCACTCAAACATTGGCTGAAGTATGCCATCAGAAGCTCATCTCTTCCTCTTGCGCCTCGCATCTTACTGCAGTATCCTCTAAGATGGGCCACCGGTTCTCCGTGTCCACTGTACATGTCAAACATTGGTAACTTGAATCCGACAGGAAGTTGCACTTCTGGAAACAGACATAGGTCTTTGTACGCCACACTTACCTGTCCCCCTAGCCCTTGTATGTTACGAAAGGACTGCTCCAAACTCCTCATTTTTCTGGCCATCTCCTCCTGTTCTCCATTCTTGATAAGTTTCTCTTTGATTGCCTCCATCAATGGAGTGTGAGATTCAAGCTGCCGAAAGGTTGGTTCGGGTGGGTAGTAGTGGGTGTCTTGTACGTGAAACAACGGTTCACTGGATGACTTATGCAAGGAGGCAGGTGGAGGTGCTACATATGCCGGGACAACCTGGGGTGGCTGGGGTGGCACTTGCTTTGGAATAGGTGGTGATACTTGAGAGGTAGAAGCATAGTAGTGGTGATTGTTTGGATATGTAGAGGATGAGTTCATAATGGGTGGCTCAGGGTTGGGATTGGTTGGAGGGATGTATGCGAGGTTAGCGGGATAAGTAGGTAAGGGTTGACCCCTCGACCAAGCCTGGTACATCTCAGCCATCTGCTATTTAAGCTTGTACATTTCTTATTTCATTCCCGTCACATCCACAACTTCCTCCTCTTGGACGGGGTCCATGACTGTTGGTTCAATTTCTTGTGACACGGCCTTTGTCATTATCTTAGATCTTGTGTTATAGGAATGAGTAGCCAGAATGCCAGTTGCCAACTAGAATCTGAATCTCATAAATAGAAACACCCGTTAGTGGTTAGCATATAAAGAGATAAGATGCAACGATTTGGAATAATCACATTTTCCTTAGATCGTCATGCATCATCCCGGCCTTTGTTTTATTTCGAACCAATCTCATCATCCTCCTTTTTTCTTCTTTTCTCTTTTTCTTCTTTTTTTTTCTTTTCTCTTTTTTTTCTTTTCTCTCTTTTTCTTTTTTCCTTATATTTTTTTGTTTTCCCTTTCTATCTTTTCTTCTTTCCTTATTTTCTTTATTGATTCGCATTTCTATTTATTTTCCTATCGAAAATAAAGAATTGACATAAAGCAAAAGGATTGACAACAACTCTTGATTTTCATTGATAGTTCAAAAACATTGGTTTACAAGATGGTATTGTACTACTAATGCAAAGAAATATAAATACAGAATGCATGCCCTAAGAATACATTAATGCTCCTAGTGCCCGCGAGACACCGTTCGGTCTTGCCGCGGGCCTATATGCTAATCCCTTTTGGAGCCTATCCAGGTCGGACATGACTTGCTGCACAAAGAACTTCACTGCTGACACAAATGTTGCCCGGGACATGTCTTCACATAGCTGGCTCTTCCGGGTGATGTACTGAGCAATATGAACAATTCTTTCTCGAATAACCCCTTTCTCTTGAAGCAATCGGCTGATCTATTCGGTGCGAGCATCTAAAGTGCGTCGGTTCTCTTTTTGTACTTGTTGTAGCTCAAACTCTAGCCGAGCCATAGTCGTGTAACAATGTTCTCTTTCTTCTTCGAGATCTTTGATGACTTTGTTACTTTTGACAGTGGTTGTAACAATCATTTTTCTCAGTCGAGCTACCTCAAACTCATGCTTATCTAGTAGCTTCTGAACCAACTTGGCTCTTTCCTCGACATCTTTGGCCATCTGCTTCCGAGCCCTGACTAACTCCTTTTTTGCTTTGTCTAAGTCGAAGCTGTAGTCATTCACCTTGCGCCGAAGAGTTTCAATCAATTTCTCGTCTCGGGCTAAGCGAACGAGGGTCTCGGATGCAATTTTCATCTTAGCAACCTGAGCCTTCAGCATTTCATTTTCTTTCTTCAGCTGCTTTTTCTCTTCCTCCGTCGGATGCTGCCTACAAACTGCTCTCAAACTGGAGATCTCTTAACTATTTTTCCAGCAAGCTGATCTTGGCCTTATATTCACTTTCTTTGGTTGCCCAATTCCCGTTTTCTTTAGATTGCTCTACCAGATCTTGCAAGTGAGGTCTTTTCGAAGGCCTGTCATGCTCAATACCCCGTCGATACCATGCGGAATACCCTGACGACATTTCACCTCAAGCTTTGTTCTACAAACAAGTATATACCTTCAAGTTCTGACATTCATTCCAAATCTAACGGACTTCTGCTTCCGGGAATTGCCCATCCGGACTAATCTCTATCACTTGCGAACTGAGGTCCCCATCCTTTGGTATGACTTGACATCTACCAAGCTATCGCAATGCCCTGTACAGGGCATAAGGCTCGATATTTTTTAAGCCCATGATAAAAAAGTGTGACCCTTCTGTCGGCATATAAATTACCTCGTCGAGAGGCAACCAATCATATGTCCAATCAATCTGGCCGTCGGTCAATGATCGTAGATGCGAAATCCAATCCTTTACTCCCTTTGGTAACTTAACTTCTTTTGTTCTCGTGTAAAATTCTTCAAGGCACGTTCTTCCAGTCGGCCCATAGCTTGAGAACGAAGGATGATGGCATAGATGTTCGATCAACCATATTTGCAAAATCAAGTTGCATCCATCAAAGAAGTTGGCCCCTGCTTTGCATGCAGTCAAGGCACGATAGATGTCCGCTAAAATCATTGGAGCCAGAGTACAATTATCTTGTACTACCAAAGTGTTTGCTACCCCGGCAACCTTTATATTGATGTGCCCATCTTTTCTCGGAAATATGATAACCCCGAGAAATGCCACTAAGAAAGAAAACTGTCCATGCTCCTCCTATTTTGCTCGGTTGGACTTGCTACAAAGCTTGTTCGTGGAGTCGTTTAAAACCCCGATATATCCATATCTGCTATAAATGAAGTTCGGGGAGCAAAATCTGTTGTCTAAATCCTCGTTGTGGACATTCCTAGCATTTTTCATAGAATCCAAGAAGCGGTGCACCGTTACTGCTCTTGAGGCCACCGGGTATTTTTCTTTCAAGGGGACCTCATTCTTCCCTATGTAGAAAGCAATCTCCTCCAAAGTGGGAGTGAATTCAAAATCCGGAAGATGTAGTACATTGTGTGTAGGATCCCAATACGTGACCAGTGCTCTAATTATGTCGCCTCAGGGAATTATGTCCAATAACCCCGTGAGATCCTTTAAGTAGCCTTTGATCCAGTTTTGACCCTCTATTCCCGTGTCGTTCCACCATAGTCTCAGCTCTAGAGGGATTTTATTCATTAAGGCAAAAGGTTCATTCTGTATTGTGCTCATCCTGCACATTTATTACGGTGATTTTTAGAAAAGAGAAAAATCTTTTTCAATGCAAATTTTCGTTTTTGAAAGAGACATGACTCTCGAAATGGCCATTTTTGCCAAAACAACCTTCCGGCGTCCTTTCGGAACAATCGGCCGTTTCCAAAAATAGCGATCACTTCGATTATTTGAAAAGAAAATATTTTTGGTATTTTTCTTAAAAGGTGTGGTTGGACCCGTTCAAGGGTTGCCTACGTATCCCGCCTAATGGCGAGAATCAAACCTGCGTAGTTCGGTCAGATTAGTTGACCAATTATTTCAACAAAGCCATTTTTTTTTTCAAATTTTCAGATTTTCCGGATACACTCTCTTTTTTCATTAGTTCCAATTTCTCTCTCTTTTCTTTTTTTTGAACACTTTTTCTATCCTCCGGAATTTTGCCGGTCCGCATAACAATCAAGGACAATAAAATGCAACACATAATATGCTCGGTCTTTTTAAATACCGGGTCACCTGTCCTAGACGGACCCAACCCCTGTGTTGAGTCCCCTAAGTCAGACATGATGCAAATAATCGTCCTAGACCTATGTTCAACATATTATAGTTTCACAGAGTGCTAGACCGTGTACCCGAGCGGACAACTCGAATCGAGGAGGGGGCTATGTACCGGTGACTCGCGGAGTCAATCGGCTTTGTAACTAATCCGGCCTCTGTTTCTTAGTTTTGGTGTAACTTAATAGAAAGGGGAGTCTCAACCAGTAAGCACATCCCCGGGGATGAAGAAGAGAAGGGTTTTCGGCACAGTTTTATATACAATCAACGTAGTATCAAAGCGGTAAAACACATAGCATGTTGTTCAAATCATATAACGAAGTCAAATAATATCAAGAACGACAGTTCTAATGAGCTCGAGTTCTTAAACCCTGAAATCGAAGTTCTGGGTTAGGATCCCCAGCAGAGTCGCCAGAGCTGTCACACCTCCCTTTTTACTACCCCACAAATAAATGTATGCCTGAATAGTGGCTTTTGTACCGATCCATTTGGAAAGATACGTAGGGTATACCTCAATGTTCAAATACCCGAGACGGATACAATAACAAAGAGGAAGGAGTTTTTCCATATAAAGGACAATCGGTTCATGATTTTTATTAAATTATCAGAGTCGCCACTTGAGAAAATAAGGGTGTCCCAAGTCACCAATTAATCCCGAATCCGAGGAAATTGACTCTGTTATTACAGTCCGCGAAACAAAGACCTGGATAAGGAACTCTGTTAACCCGAGAGAAGGTGTTAGGCATTCCCGGATTCTGTGGTTTTAGCACTGTCGCTCAATCATCGTTCTCGAATCTTGTTTGACTTGTTATAGATTTTAACAATACGTATGTGCTTTTACTTTAATATTTTACAGAATTGCGAGATCGCGAAAACGCACCTCGAGTCACACCGCAACCAGTACGCCTGTGACTTTTGGTACATTTCGGCTTTGCCGGGATTTAGGATTTGAGTTGCACCAAGTGCACACTCATTCATAAGGAAGGTACATTAAATCGTGCCTAATAGAGTCTATCGGCTTTTAATTCTTTTGGGAGAGGCTATGAAGTTCACTAGTAGCCTTCCCGGGTCTATTTATAAATTATTTCGTTACTAAAGGGGGCCCGCTATTTAGTGTTGTGCGAGGCTCGTCCCAATTATATTTTAAAAGTCCAACCCTATTGTTTAACTACATTTTCTATACATGTTTTTTCCTTAATCATTTTTTACTTAATCGAATTTTTGGATGAGTGAGTCCAGGCCTTTATGATTCCCGTTGGTATTGGGCCTGGACTCATGGATCTATACTCAGCGGATTGTTACATATATCTGGGTCTTAATAACCCAGACCAACTTTAGGCTTTTGCCAAACAGCCCAGTGGATTCTCGCATACAGTCCAGGCCTACGCAGTACTTCAGGCCCAGACCAGATTGGAACGATAGCAAAGATAAAGATGCTAAATTCATAGCAAAAGAAATACTCAGAATAAAGAACAAAATAAAATCACTTTTATTTATTTATCTGAAGATGAAAATCACTGTACAATACAATTCATGTTAAGTTTAAACTAAAATAACTAAATGCATATGAAATCCGACTACTTCTACACTCATACTTTTTCTTAAGGGTTGTTATACACTAAAATCAAAAGTTTTTTAACTAAGCAATTGAGATTAGATGGTTTAACTATATGAAAGCATGATTTAAACAATTTGACTGCTTACTTAAAGGAGACCTGAGGTCAAGTGATTCAGTGATGCATATATACGCGATAGTACTACTGGATTTACTTCAACTTGCACCCATTCAACGTCTCAGGCCAGTTGCGAATTACTTCATTGTTTCTGTTAACTATTCTTCCCTTTCAAACGGATTCATAGATGTGATTAGCTACTGATATTAATATGAGTCAAGCTTATTTGATGTTCATAAACCAATTTTATCCTAATTGTTATCTTCTCTGGTTGTTTCCTTTTTAACTTACTTAAATCTAGGTATTGATCTACGGAGACAAACTAACTACACGACCGTGGTTAATAGTTTCATTATAAGCTTGTTGTTATTAGTTCATATGATGGTCTTATAGATTTATTTTAAAGTTTTTACCTATTTAACTAAGTGATATACTATATACACTATACTACCACTATTAAGCTATCTATTACACTGTTTTTGTTTTTATTTTTCTGTTATTACATGCTATACTACAATTTAAGCTATAGATCTATACTAATACTAAAGCTAATAAAAGAACAATTACATAATACATAATATCATATGAATTTAAACTGGGACTTCATTTCTTATTCAGCCAAATCATCATTACAGCTTCAATCGAACAGGAATGTACGTGAATCAGCAACTAGAAGAGCCAATGAGTTCTAAGGGGTAAGAAATAAGCACAGCAACAAACTCGAACAGGAAATGCAACAGTGGGAGATTTAATATCAACGAACAAAAACCACAGCAACAGCAAAATAGGAATCCAAGCAAAACTTGGGCAGAAAACCCACACAAATAAGCTTAACTAGTGACTGCTACCTCCAATGCAGGAAAAACTAATAGCTATAAATAGATTTTCTCTGAACGTTTTCTTATCAAAAGCCAGACCCTTATTTCACTCTTTTTGGGTGTTTATATAGGTGTAAGAGTGGCTGATTTCTTGGGGAGAAAGAATGGGATTAAATCCCACTTCTCCCCCTTTAAAATTACTAAACTTAGACTTAGACCCCATTTTCAGTTATCAAATCCCTTCCAGCATGTGCTCGAAGGTTCTATTAGATTCCCTTTTAAGGCTTTTACCAAAGTATCCTTAAGGGTTGAAGATTTTTACTGATTTCCCTTTTTAGGGAGACTATTATACCCTTTAATCTCTGCAAAATTACATAAATCATGGGTACAAATGACCCTCATATCCCTATGTGTTCTATATAATTCACTACTTTACCTATTTGGCTTCCTTTTATACCCTTAGTTCCATTGTTGATTTACCCGACCTACCTAGGTCAGGTTTTAAGCATTTTTGGGCTTATTTAACTAATGGCCAGTCCTTGCATTGGTATTTAAGGACTGGCCAGTTCTACTTTAAAGAACTATTTCAAACTTAGCCAATTTTGTTTCATTTTCAGTTAATTAAGACCTTTTTATTTCATTTTTTAAACTAATTGCAGGACTAGCCTGCTTTATTGTTGTATTTAAACTATTTAATATTTAGCCAGTCTCAAGTTGAGACTTGGCTTGGGTAATTGAACCCATTTGCCGAACACAGGCTGGGCTAAGGTCTTTGCAGACCTAGCCACCTGTGTTTTAGGGCTAAAATGAGCCTTGGTATGTCTGAACTTGCAGACTTAACCAATTACATAATTAGCCTATTTAACTGAACTCAGGCTGGGCTAAGGTCTTTGCAGACCTAACCACCTTAGATCCAGGGCTCAAATGAGCCTTGGTGAGTCTGCACTTGAAGACTTGCACCATTTGTTGCATAACTAGCCTTTTTAAGGTGGGCCAGTGTGATGGACCTTGTAGAGTTGGTCATTTGACCACTCTTTGGTCATTTATTATCTTTTAACCTATGGTTGTTCGATTTTCAGTTTTAAACCTATTTCAAAACTAGCCATTTTCTGGAACTTAGTACTATACAGCTATAACCAATCCCCTAAATTTAGTGAGTATTAATCATATGCTCACACTAACAAGAACTATTGCAAACTTAGTCATTTCAACATGCAATTGCACACATAGCCACATAAGATCAAACAAATGTGCATCAATCAATTAAAACTCAGGAGAGGAAATTTGATAGTGTTGAATCTTAATCAATCAATTCACATAACCCAATTCCATGTGGCAAAGTGTCAATCAATATCAATCAGACTTAATTACAACTAGTTTATGTCAGATGACACATTGAAAAACCCCCAAAACCTTCAAGGTTCATGGGCATAGACATGCATAGAAGCTAAACTCTCACAAACAGTCAGTAATAGATGAAACATGACTCATTTTTAGACACAAGGACCACAGAATAAGTACTAACTCCAACTTTGATATATGTAAGATAAGAATAAAGCATAAAAAGAGTCATGGGGAAACAGTGAAGAAGAAACCCAACATCTATCATGCCAAGTAACAGAGAAAGAAGTAAAATCATATTAACATGCTTATCTTAGCAGATGAAGGAACATAAGAGGTGGTATAAACCAATTATTAGAGAAAAGTCATGGTTTTAATAAGAAAATTTAGGGGAATAGACAAAGATAAGGTAAAGAAAACTTAATATAAGAAACCAACAGCTAATCCTAGCCCTAAAACTAAGCATGAGAAGAAACAAAAGAGAAGAATCGTTCAAACTATTGAGAGCTAACAAAGAAGACTAATACAGAATGGGAGTCAAAACTTAAACATGTAAAAGGAGATATCGAATACCAACAAGATGGAGAGGCCTAATACTAACAGAGGACAATGACAAAGAAAGATATCCAAGTCAAGTCTTCAAAATAGAGAATTAGAACAAAAATCCAAACAAGCAAGATAAACCTAATATAAGAGATGAGCAACAATGACTAAACATTTAAAGAATCATAAAGAGAGAAACAGACATGCTTTTAACAGATCAGAAATCACAAACCAAGAAGATGAAGAAGAAAAGATAGATCTTTTAAAACCAAATAAACTAAACATAATCGAAACAAGCAAAACAGAAAAAGATATAAAAAATGAGCAAGTTAAGAAACCCTAATACTAACAGATGAAGCACATGATTTCAAGATCTAAAAACAGAAAAACAGACAGAAACAATCAAGATGAAAGCTATGAAGACAGAAGGAAAACATGCAAATAAACAGACAAGGAAAGCAGTAAAATCATAGAAGAGGACGAGGGTACTTAGCTTGTAGGGCCTGTCCCCTGAGCTTCCCCTTTCACTCTTCTCTTTCTTTTTTTCCAGTCTTTCAGACTCTTTTGTTTATTTTCTTTCATTTTTTCTCATTTTCCTTTTCTGGTTTTCCTTTTAGACTTCAAGGTGAAGTCTTTTGGGTTTTTGTTTGGAGTGGGGTGTTTGGGAGAGGGTAAAGGCTAGATCTTGGTAGGGCTTGGGTTTTGAGTCGCCGGAGTTAGGGTTTCAGCGACTTTATTTTGGATATTCTACATGTTCAAGGTATATTCAAAGGATTTCAAGGCTATGGGGGAGTTGATCGGACCAAGGTGGTCCTTTTGGCATTGGTTTGAAGAACGGATTCGTAGTTTGTGGTCACCGGAGGTAGGTTCCGGTGACCGGCATATCAAGAACAGGGTTTTGTTTTAGGGTTTTCTAGGATTTTGAGGGTATTTGAGGTGGAGAAGAATAAGAAGAGAAGAGGAGAGGTGAGAGGATGGCCGGAGACCACCGTGGGAGGTCGTGGCCTCCATGGCCGGCGAGGTCTGTGAAGAAGAATGTGAAGAAGAGAGTCGGGAAAATACAGGCGGCTAGGGTTTGGGGGGAATTGAAAATGGCTGGTTCTAGATGGACCAAAGCCTTATATAGTCGGGGGGTTTGAGGTGATATGGACCGTTGATTTGATGAAGATCAACGGCCAACGATAGCGTTACTAAAACGACATTGTTTGGTTGCTAATGAGACCAAACGTCTCTTCCGTCAAATCAATTTAAACGGACGGCTCAGATCAACCCTTTTTATTTAATTAACTAATTAATTTCGGCCAATTGTCTTAACTGCTGGATTCAGCCTAATTGAACGGTGGAAATTTAATCTCACACTTACCCTTTGAATTAAATCCGGATTGATTCTCAGCCGTTGGATTTGGCGCAATGAACAACTGAGATCAAATATTGAACACTGGATTAGACCGGAATCTTTGGACTTAATGATTGGACCATTGTTTTGTAATTCTTTTGGCCCAATTCTTATTGCACTCATATATTTTTGTATTTTCTGATATTTTTTAATTATTTTCTTTTTGTATTTTATTTTATTTTATTTTCTTTTGTATTATTTAAATTATTCAATTTCCTACTTGCACTAATTTTCTGATATTTTTTGGCAATTTTCTACTATTTTTCCCTAATTTCCGCTATTAATGCTCTTTTTTTGTTGATTTTCTTTAACTACTTAATTCAAAATGCATGTATTTAACCTATATTTTTTGATTTTCTAATTTTAATTATTTAAACACATAAAAATGCATTTAATTTCAAACAAGACATGCAATTACACTCAAAAATATTATTTTATTTTAATTTTGGAATTTTGTTTACCTAGTGCGAAAATCATGTGCTCACAATCACAATTGGTTCAATTACTTTAATAAATACTATATAAATTGGTTTGGATGCTTAAAACATGGTTTTCTCAAAGTTTAGTCCAAAATTTCCCAAAACGCCCCTGGTCCCACGTGGTCGGAAGTCAGGGTTCAGACAAAAATCCGGTAACCCATTCCCTCACAAGTTCAATTATATGATTTGTTTCGAAATCGGACCTCAAATCGAGGTCTAATTCCCCAATTCATGAAAAACCTAGGTTCTACTCAAAAATAAGAATTTCCACCATGAAAAGCTTTGATTTCTCTCGAAAAATATGTTTAATGACGTTAGGAATTGAAATAATTAAGTAAAAAGTAACTTATAAGTGTTTTGGAGTGATTTTGCTCTTGGATGATCGTGTGTGGTGTGTTGAGTTTTGAAAGAATGAAGAAAAGAGGTGTAAAATTCGTTTAAGTATCAGATTGCACAGCTGCAGATATGGGAATTCCGAACATTTGTTCGCTATTGCAAACTTAGCAGGTTTTGACTGTTTCCCTTGCATTTGCGAGAAAACGTTCGCATTTGCGAACTTTGGCCCAGGCCTGTCAATATCGCATTTGCGATAATAGGTTCGCATTTGCGAACTAGGCTAAATACAGTTCGCATTTCCAAACCAAGACTAGTCCAGGGCCTTTTCGCATTTGTGACTTCTTGTTCGCTTTTGCAAACTTAGCCTATTTCTGGGAGACTTCGCAATTGCAAATAATTCTTTGCAATTGCGAAGATATCAGCTGGGGAAAATACCAGCTGTGTTATTTTTTAAAATCTGCTCTAGCGGCCTATCAAATATTTACCCGAGCCCTCGGGCTCCAAACCAAACATGCACACAACTTCAAAAACATATTACGAACTTGCTCGTGCGATCAAATCGGAAATATAACATCGTTTTCATCAATTCAAGCCTCAAGTTCATGATTTGCTTCCTTTAACTTCATAAACTTTCAAATTTGGAACTCAAGGTTCAAAACACATCAAACGACGTTCAAATGTCGTCAAACTTTGCAGGAAGCACTTATATAATATTTAAGACTTGTATCGAGCGTCGGAACCAAAATACGAGCCCGATACCATGGTCATTTATTCCATTTTCATTTAATAATTTCAGCAAAAACTATTTAACAGAAAAATTCATATCATGGGCTCTAGGCCTCAGAATTCGACTCTGGACGCATGCCCGAGTCCCATATATTCCTACGGACCTTCCGAGACTGTCTGATCTCGGGTCCGGGTCCGTTTACCAAAAATGTTGACCAAAGTCAACTATATCAATACTAATATAGATTTTCTTCAAATGTTTCATAGAATTCACATATTCTAACACAAAACCTTTCCGGCTCATGCCCGGACTATGCACATAAATTGGGGCAACATAAAATGAGGTTTTCAAGGCCTCGAGAGAGAGGGGAATATGAGAAAAATAGGTGATGACCCTTTGGGTCGTCACATCCTCCACATCTAAAACAATCGTTCGTCCTCGAACGGACAAGAAAAGGAAATACCTGAGTCGGGGAACAAATGTGGGTAACGGCTTCGCATATCAAACTCGGACTCCCAGGTCGATGCCTCAGGAGCCTGACCTCTCCACTGAACACGCACAAAAGGACAACTCTTCGACCTCAACTGTCAAACTTGCCGGTCTAGAATGGCCACCAGCTCCTCCTCGTAAGATAGGTCATTGTCCAATTGGACAGTGCTGAAGTCTAACACATGTGTGAGATCGTCGTGGTACCTCCGAAG
>JASVEL010005403.1:0-73665 GCA_032618575.1 Nicotiana noctiflora | reverse complement strand
ACCTTAATGGCTTGTGATTCCCCGATCAAGGGATTAGAGGTAATCTCCGTGAGTTCATGTCGGGCTAGTTTGGAGAACTTGAGGCCGGATATTTGCTTATGGCTTGAGCACCGAGGTGCTGATTATGTGAACAAGTGTTTTGAACTTTTATGTCCAGTGTTGTTCTTATTAGTCAGAATGGCAGCTGGATATTCATGTAATGAGTATGATAGTACTGCGAGGTGTATCTATGTGATTTTGGTCGTGACAAAGAAGTTTGATGGATAATAGATAAGCCGTTACGTGTTTGTTTCCTATTGCGATATGTTGTGTAGCCCCAAGTTACGGGCGCGTGAAGAATATCTTCATGTCTCTTAGTTGAAAAGTAAAGTACATTTCATGTGGTGGTATGAATTTAGACTTAGAAAGATTAATTGATTGTGTAACGCATATGATGGTGGAAGGTGTGTTGAAATATTGAAATGAGTAGAAGCATGTGGGTTATCTCCCGCGGAGTATTTTTGAGCGGTACGATCCTTAGGTGTATGTTAAAATATCTCATGTGTAATTGAAGGATATGTGTTGTAATTTGAGAATTTGGGACGCTTAAGAGAGTTGACTCGACTGTGGTAGATATCAATGTGAGATGTGTAAAAGATTATGATACTAGTTGATCTGTGTTTTCACGAACTTGTAGATGACTTGAGTTTAAATCTCCCGACGATGTTGTGATTTTATTAGAGTAAAAGTACTAAGGATTATTGTGCATGTCCTGGTATCTGGCTTCGAGCCAAGTTGGGGAGGTTGCTATTGATTAGCTGATTGCACTATTAGGTGTTATGTTCTTATGTCTCAAGGTATGTTGACGAATCAGTTCTGGTTGTAGAAATTGAGCAGAGAATGGCGTGTGAAGGAAAATTTTGATAAAGGTTATATGGTTCTTTGTAGATGTGAAGAAATATTAGGATGTTTTTGAGACGTTGTTGATAAACAATGCTCGGCGTGAAGAGAAGAAAGATAGTTGTTTTTATCTGTATGAGATCATGCTCTACAGTGTTAGAGTACTAATAAGGCGCGATTGGTTATGTTCATTTAGGGCAAGTGAATTACAGTTTAATAAGAGTGAATGACTCTCGAGAATGGTTTTATTGTGTTCTAGATTTTGCATGTGACAATCAGGTGTCTTAAGCTTGTGTATGTGGCTAGAGATTGTGTTTTCGTTAGAAGAGATCAAGACTTGTGCTATGTTATGTTCATTATGGGATTCTATGTATCCGTATTTGGAAGCTAATGGTAACGAATTCAGATTCACAGGAAGTTTTTCAAGTAAAGTATTCTGGAATATGGTATTTTTGGGAGATGTTTGAGAGGGTATTCGATGACCTATAGGTCTTAGACAATGTGGTTTTATGTGCGAGTCTCGTGTGGTAACCTGGGTTGAGGTGTTGTGGTGCTACAAAGGGAGAATGTCAAATTAAAGATGAATCAGGTAGGAAACTAGGTAAATGGAATAACTTGATAATAAATCGAATCGGTATGATAAGGATATGATTAATTCTTTGTATGTGTTCAAGGTAATAAGTCTTACAGGTATTGCGCAACAAATCTTTTGCATGCTAAGAGTTTGATTAGCTTGGTTTGGGTAAAAGGGATTCAATCCTGGCAGTTTATTTTGTGCAATGGAATTCGGAGAAAGAGTTCTTGATGTATTTTACCGTGATTTGAAGATGAGTATATTTCCTATGGGTATGCGAAGCATGGAGTGTGTAATAATTTTTCTCCTATATGGGATCATGAAAGTTCTTGACTAGTTGAGGGTGTCGATGTCTGCGGCGCAGGAGAGAGATAGAATCCCTCATGTTTTCCTAGTGTGGTATGGTCTATCTGTTAGGATATGGAGAATTTAGATTTGGGTGTCCAATGTTTTGGTTCAGTTCCTAATATAATGGAAGTCATTAAATTCTTGAGCGGCGCGGTCAGTTGCAGGTGATTTAAGAATCGATCTTCAAATGATTAAGGAATATGGTATTGCTATGCTAGTGATTTGGTGGGGTATATGTTCAGAAAAGGGACATGGTGATGTAAACTGATAAAATTGGGTAGAATTGCGGTATTACCTTATTGGATCGGCAGTGGTTAATTGAGTTGTTAGTGGCACAGGGAAATTTTTGAATATATCTCGTTGTATGAATGAATACTTGATATGTGTTATATGTGTGTTGGAGACTAGAAGTTCTCTTGACCCGCCTATGCAGTGGTTGTTGATCGTGTGTATCGACATCGTCCGGCGGTTATTGGAAATCGGAAGTCTGAGTGGATCTTTCTTTGCTTGGTATGCTAAATTTGGGGTATGATATTAGATTTCCAGACTGGTTAACCCAATGTCAGGTTGTCTAGACTATTGTGCTATGGTCTATGTCAGAAAAATGTCATCGATTGCGTGGCGAGGTGCATCTGATTATGTTATAGCAGAGTGGTTGGTATTTAAAAGATCAGCGGACGGCTAGGAAGGATTGCTTTCCTTAATTGGGCCTATGTGACAAATGTCAGTATAGAGGTTTATACCATTGAGTCAGTTCAAATATTGAGGGACTTTTCTTCAGATGTGTCCCTTATGACTGGGCATGTCGCCAGACAAGATTGTGGATTTTGGTATTGATTTGGGGTCGGGCACCGTGTCGTACGGCTCCAATAGGAGTTATAGAAAGTGGAAGAAGTGGCTTCAAGTGTAACGACGCGGCCGGTCGTTTTAGAAAATTATGCCCCGATCCCCAATTTAACTGTTTCCCTAAGTTCATTTCCGCTATTGTGGTTTGCCGGGAGGGTCGGTTCTGGATTTCGGAGTGTTTTGGGACACTTAGTCCCTAACTAGAAGCTTTATAGTTGGAAAATGACCCGTAGTCGAAACAGTGTTAAGACGACCTCGGAACGGAAATCTGATGGTTCCATTAGATTCGTTAGGTGATTTCGGGGTTGGGAGCGTGTTCGGAATGTATTTTGGAGGTCCGTAGCTCAATTAGGCTTGAAATGCCGAAGTTTGAAATTTTGGCGAATCCGAACGATAGGTGAGATTTTGATCTGGTGGTCGGAATGGAATTCCGACAATTTCTGCAGCTTCGTTATGTGATTTTCGATATGTCCGCAAATTTTCAGGTCATTCGGACATCGTTTGGTCAGGTTTTAGGTCAAATGTGTTATTCAGAAAGTTTTAAGAAATTTAGGCTTGAATTCGATGTGAATTATGGGTTTTGATGTTGTTAGACGTGTTTTGAGGATTGGTACAAGTTAGAATAAGGTATTAGGATGTGTTGGTGTGTTTGGATGAGGTCCTAGGGGCCTCGGGGTGGTTTTGGATGGTTAAACGGGAAGAAAACATGGAAATTACAGGTTTAGGAGTTTTGTTTCTGTTGTTTTTGCCCCTGCGGAAATAGGACCGCAGAGGCGAGTCCGCAGGAGCGGACAAGGGGACGCTGAGGCGGGTTGGTTCGCAGGAGCGGAAATCTGTCCACTGAGGCAGCGTCGCAGGTGAGAGGTTGAGACCGCGGAGCGGTCAAGAGGCGGAATTGGGAAATCCGCAGAAGTGGATGCAGGATCACTTATGCGAGTCCGCAGAAGCAGACTCTTGTTCGCAGGAGCGCGATTCATCGCAGGAGCGGCCGCTAGATCGCAGAAGCGGACGCGCAGAAGCGTCCCTGGGATCGCAGAAACGGAATGGGCCAGCCAGGCCTGGGGTTCACAGAAGCAACCAAGTTGTCGCGGAAGCGGTTCCGCTGAAGCGGAAAATAGTTCGCAGAAGCGAAAATCGCAGAGGGTTTAATTATATCAGAAGTTAGAAATTTTAGAAATATTCCAAACACTGAGGGCTCGGCTTAAGGGGCGAATTGGGCGATTTTGATGGAGAATTCGAGGGGTTTCTTCAGGTAATCAATTATGGACTCCAATTATGATTGTTGTTGATAATATTATGCAAGTTTTTCATGAAAATGGAGGAATTTGGGGTAATTAATGGGGGTTTTCACTCTAGGCTTAAATTTTAGAAAACCAAAGGTTTGAATGGGCAAATGGAGTCCAAATTTAGTAAACTTTATATGCTTCGACTCGTATTGAGACGAGGGTTCAGAATATGTAACTTTCGTGATTTTTTTATAAGCGTGCCGAAAGTCGGGTTTTGGCAACTTGTGGGTTTTGGTCTATTTTGAATTGTTTTGGTTGGGTAATGCCCAATTGGCCTATTTTGATGTGATTCTATTGATTTTTATCAGATACTACACCTGTGGAGGCCGACATTCGCGGCAAGATAGTTGTCTCATAGCGGTTTTGTACCGGAGTCCAGGTAAGTGGCTTGTCTAACCTCGTATGAGGGAACTTTCACCCCTAGGATATTATGTGATAGTTTGAATGCCTTGTACGCGAGGTGACGGGCGTGTACATGCACTGGTTGTTGTAATACACACTTTACTTAAATTGTCCGATTAGTGATATTCCTGCTCTTAGCTGATTAAATCGATACTCTTACCCGGCATTAGTTAGAAAAGTATGATTAGATAGGATTTAACTGTCTATTTGCCTAATTGTCTTACTTGAACTTTTTGATAATTGTTGGCACTAGTTTCGGTGAAGTTGTAGTTAAGCATATTATATTCTCTCTATGTGTTTTCTTTATTTGTTGTGTTGGGGGACTGCGGGTTTGATTCCCGGAGATTCGGGGGCTGTGGGTTCGATTCCCAGAGACCCGGGGCGGTATTGTTTGTGGACTGCGGGTTCGATTCCCGGAGATCCTGAGTTATTGAGATATGGACTGCGGGTTCGATTCCCGGAGATCCTGCGTTATTGAGATATGGACTGCGGGTTCGATTGCCGGAGATCCTGAGTTATTGAAATATGGACTGCGGGTTCGATTCCCGGAGATCCTGTGATCATTGAGACACATCGTGTGGTATTGAGACATGGGTTGCGAGCTCGATTCCCGGAGACCCAGGGATACTGTTAATGAGACTGTGGGTTCGATTCCCACAGGTCCTGGAGTTGTTAATTGAGTTTTGTTACTTGTGTTAGCTTAATTGTAGACGGTTGCAGTACTCAATTTATTGTTGTTATTTCAGAATTATTATCATTTAAACTGCTTATTATTGTCATTATCATTTCGTTATTGTTTTCTCTCAGTAGGGCCCTGACCTTCCTCGTCACTCCATCGAGGTTAGGCTTGGCACTTACCGAGTACCGTCGTGGTGTACTCATGCTACTCTTCTGCACACTTTTGTTGTGAAGATCCAGGTCCATCCGATCAGACGCTCTACCGATGACTTAGGAGCATTTTCAGGAGACTCGAGGTATGATCTGCTACGTCCGTGGATTCCGGAGGCCCTCCTTCTATTCTGATAGTTCTAGTAGATGTTTTTCCTTCATTTCGTTGTTTTAGATACTCTTTACACATAGAGCCATAGTTGTATTTATCTTTTAGTCTGTGTTACCTATGGGATTCCGGGTCTTGGTGGTATTTTCATACAGTATATTGATGAGTGTATGTGCCAAGAGGCACATATTACATTCCTACTTACATCGTTTTCCGCTATTTCTGGTTAAAGTTCATAAACTTGTATATTCCGCAATGTGTCAGGATTACCTAGTCGTGGGGACTGGGTTCCATCATGACATGTTCATGATTGGTGAACTAAGGTCATGAAAAGTTGGTATCAGAGCTCTAGGTTTATAGGAGTCACGGGACACAGACCGGTTACTTAGATTCTCGCTGATCGATACAGAGACGTCTGTATTTATCTATGAGGGGCTATGTAACCATTTAGGAAACTATTCAATTGTTTGAATTCTTTATCGTGCGCCATTTATTCAGTTGGAGCCTATGTCATATGTTTTTTGCATCCACTCGTGTATTGAAATTGCGCACTCGGTATCAAGTATGCGCCGACGGTTCGTGACGTTGTAGAGGGACTTCAAGGGAGTCAAGAATCTACTCAACCATTGTTACCGTGTGTCATCCATATCGATAATGCAAGAGAATTGAGAGATCTTCAATTGTGCACATGGGGGTGCACTAGGTTCTGACATTCGGTTGATAAGTACTATCTTGAGAAGGTTTACTTAACTGCCTAATCATCACAGTAATGGTAGAGTCACAAGGTTGATGTAGATCTAAAGATAGTTGGTGGTAATAAAGACTATATGGTTCATATGAGATATCTATTCAGCGAAGGATTCAGCCAGCAGAGATACTGGGGGAAAATGAGTTTTATTGTCTTAAGAAGGACATGTACCAAATGAATGTCTTGGCCTTGTCTTATCATGAAGACGTACGAATGTTAAAGGCTAGTATCATGGATTATAAAGATGTATCTTATGGCTTCGTGCCAAGTGAAAGGATTTCACTATCAACGATCAAATTATGGTCATGTGTCATATCAGATGTGGCTTGCGATGTATTTAAGTGTTATTCAAGAGTTCTTTGAAACTTGCTGATGAGTACGAGCTGAGTTTTGTATGGTATGATGTTGGGACTTTCGATGTTACTATGTCCATAATGATTCTACATTTCATTATCAGTGGGAAAAAACTTCGACAAAGGCTACATGGTGCTTCATAGATGTGTGAGAACCATAACATGTCTTAAGCTGTCGTTGGTAAAGAATGCTTGATGCATGGAGCAGAAAGATGTTTGGTTGTATTGGGATGAGGTCATACCCTATGGTGTCAGAGTGATAATAGAGCACATGTGGTTATGTTCGTTGGATCAAGTGAATTGTAGTTGAATAAGAGTAAATGACTTGAGAGAATGGTTCTAATGTGTTCGAGAGATGTGTAATAGTGGCTTTGAGCTAAGTGGGAGAGTCCCACCGCTTTCAATTGGGTCGCATGGTTAACTACCTCTGTGAATTCTGGGTATTAACGTATTAATGAGTTATTGCAGCTACGGAAGAGGACCATGAGTGGTAATTTGAGTATATAAATTGTTGAATGCATGTTATGGTTAGCCTTACTGGCTCATGTTCAAACTTGAGGAAAGATTCAAGATTTATGCCTCGTATAGGTGCAGGCTTCGAGGGAAGTGATCCCGTTGGGTGCTTTGTCGAGAGGGTATTCATATGTTATAAAATTTAGAAGAGTTGGTTGCATATTGGGGCAAGTCAGGGCCGGATGGCTCTCAATAGCGGTCCTAGTGAATTCAAGAGGTAAAGTGTAGTGCCTGATAATTCTGAGTCTATAAGTACAGTTGAGGCTCAAGATTTTGAAGCAACTTATAAAGAAAGGCACAGAGCGTTCTATGATGTTATGACTTTTGGTGTAGTATTTGAGAGACATGAAATGGTCATCGTCCTTGAAATAGCATGGCCTCATGATTTAAGGTAACTCGGGGTGAGTGCGGTTGGAATAAGTTAGGTATTGAAGGGAGATATTAACATTTCTAAGGCAATCCAGGATAAACTGGAAGGAAGTAGATTGATTAGCCATAGTTGAGTTGGCATATTGGTGTCAATGATCGGTTTATGCAACGTGATCGAGTTATGCATGTGCTTGTGCTGGTGCATTTGAGACTTGTCGGCCGCAGTGATTGATGTTATTCTGAAGTATTCTTCTGGTAGGGGCCTGTTATGAGTAGGCAGATCTCGGGAAGGGTTATGGTGGCTTGGACCACTACTTAGAGATTGGCATATTCGTTGGTTATGAGAATTCGCCTGTATGTTGCTATAGTTCTCCTGAAGTGAGTTAAAGGGAAATTCTTATGTGATGAAGTATTAGCCTATCGTCAGTTCTAGAGTTGTGATAGAAATCGTACCTATCTTATATCGGCACATGAGGTGCAGTGAGTGGTATGAAATTTGAAGTAAGGACTAAGGTCGCAGTTTGGTCAATGAATGTTATATAAAGAGCTCGGATGAGCAGGAAAGGAGTTTTAGTGTTTTGAGTAAGATGGGTATTGACGTCAGTATCACTTGAGATCGGTGTTCTACGAGAAAGGCCCGATTAGGGACTCCTGATCGCTATTCAGAGTTAGTGCAGCCGGTGGGTTGAATGTGCAGGCCCATTTAATTATTCGGAAGATGGTGGGAGCTTGTCCCACAAGAAGATTGTATAGGTGTGACATGTAGTCACTTGATTGGTTAGAAATTTAAACCATGTATGGGGATTTTGGTGATATCATCCATTTGAGAATTTATGCCTGGAGGGCACTCTGCTTATTGGGTTATAGACCTGTGAAATATTATTGACTTAGCTTGGCACGACCAGGATAGACTTAAGGTCGGTGAATAGATTTAAGTGTGGAAGTGAGCCTTGCGTCAGGCCGGTTGTGTTTCTTCCAGCAATGCGCCCTTTATGGAGGGATAGTCGCGGTCTTATTTCGCGGTTAGTTAATTCATGTAAAGATATATTGCGCCGTATGAGTTGTGAGACGGCTTGGTAAGTTCCTTATGTGTTGAGGTTCAGCTCAGCGGTGATGTTATATGAGCATGATGGCTCTTGAGACCTAGATCATATATCACACCTCAGTTGTGCTTGAGTTGTTGCCTATAGCGCTATATGTTTCCTTGTGACTGATATCATGCACCTTAGTGTGCTTATGATCGATATTCAGTATTTTGATGTGATGAGCTATTCAGCTCGACGTGTGGCTCCTTGTGTGAGTTTTATATAGGGATCGGGTGGCACGCCGCCATGGTTATATTGTTTGGATCGGATGGTGTCACGACCCGGATTTTTCCCCAACATCGGGATCGAGATGACGCCTACTCGTGGTAGCTAGGCAAGCCACTGTATTCATACTATCCTGTTTTTAACACAATTTTAATTAAATAAATGCGGAATACTTTATCAAATTGAAATAACTAATTACAAAGTGAAAATCATACGGAAATCCTCTACCCAAGATGTGGAGTCACCAACTCACGAACTACTATGGAATACTACACATAAAAGTCTGAAGGAAATATAACATAATTCTGTTTGTCTCGGAACACAGAGACTACAGCTAATAACATAAATAAAGAGAGAGACGCCGGGCTTGCGGACGCAAGCTACCTCGGTCTCAAATATGATCAACTCCCACGCAATCGATTTACTGCTGCTGCTGCTCCTGATCGTAACCTGGACCTGTGCAAAAACGCACAGAAGTGTAGTATCAGCACAACCGACCCCATGTGCTGGTAAGTGCCTGGCCTATCCCGGCGAAGTAGTGACAAGCCTAGGACCGGACACCCACATAAACCTGTGCAATTCAATATATATGTATACCACAGAATAACAAGAAATAACTAAGTAATAACACAATAAGGAATATCTCAAAGAATTCAACAATTAACAACAGTTAATAAAATTCACAAGGAAAACAAAGTATAATGTAAACACAAGTAATACCAATTCAAGGAATAACAAGCAGTTGCACGGCATCACCCTTCGTGCTTTTACTCTCATCCTCACCAAATAAGCAAATAAAGTACACCGCATCACCCTTCGTGCTTTTACTCTCATCCTCACATCCATAGTACGGCATGATCCTTCGTACATGGTTCAATAACAGGGCACGGCATGATCCTTCGTGCATAATCAATAAATAAACATGGCACGGCATTAACCTTCGTGCATAAATAAATAAACATGGCACGGCATCACCCTTCGTGCATTATCACTCTTCCTCACCCAAATAACAATCACGGTTAAGGGCAAAGAAAGAAACAGTAATTCATAAACCGTCCCAACAAGGGCAATCAATAATTATCTTCACAACAAGTCCCAACAAGGGAGAACCATAACAATTCTACAACCTGACAAAGGTTCAACAATTCATCCGTGAATATATATCTCAAAATAAGCATTTTCAACGACTCACGGTCATACTAGACGCCAGTGTATGGATGCTCGTCACCACAGCCCATATACCGCACTCGATCACATAACACATAACACATAATCCTATTCCCTCAAGCTAGGATAGAACAAACACTTACCTCTAGTGTTTATGAACAATTCAATCCGTGGAAATGTCTTTTTCTTTCAACTTTGGCTCCAATCCAATCGTATCTATACACAATTGATTTAATATCATCAATACTACTCAACAAACTAATTCTTAATACCAAATACATCTTTTACAACATTCTGCCCGAAATAGTGAATTTCAACCCCGGGCCCACATGGTCGGAACTCGGGGTTAAGACCAAAATCCGGTTACCCATCCCCCACGAGTTCATGTATATGATTTGTTTCAAAATCGGACCTCAATTCGAGGTCCAATTCCCCAATTTATGAAAAACCCTATTTTCTAACAAAAACAAGAATTCTACCATGAAAACCTTTGATTTCTAATGAAAAACATGTTTAATGATGTTAGGAATTGAAAGAATTAAGTAAAAAGTGACTTACAATTGTTTTGATAAAGAAGGAATCCGTGAAGAATCGCAAATGGGTGTTTTTGTTTTGTAAAAAGTGAAGAAATGAACTTAGAATCGTGTTTTGAAGGTCTCTGTGTTCGCATTTGCGAACATGGGTTCGCAATTGCGAACCCCGACCAATTTCTGGAGTTTGAAAAATAAGCTAAGGCTGGGAAGTTCGCATTTGCGAACTTTTGTTCGCATTTGCGAAGCCAAGGCAAAAACTGGGCTTCGCATTTGCGAACATATGTTCGCATTTGCGAACCAAGCTGGGAAGGGCAGTGTTCGCATTTGCGAACTAATGTTCGCGTTTGCAAACACAGGCATTTAAGGGCAGTGTTCGCATTTGCGAACTAATGTTCGCATTTGCGAACACAGGCAGTAAAAGGGCAATGTTCGCATTTGCGAACAAGGCTGGGCATGAGGGGATTCGCATTTGCGATCAGGGTTCGCATTTGCGAGCCCTGCCTTGTACTGCCCCCTTCGCAATTGCAAGAAATACTTCGCAATTGCGAAGCCAACAGCTGGGTGAAAAACCAGCAGTGCAAAAATTCAGAATTTCATCCAACGGCCTATCAAATCTTTACCCGAGCCCCCGGGCTCCAAACCAAACATGTACACAACCTCGAAAACACATTATGAACTTGTTCGTGCGATCACATCGCCAATATCACCTCGTTTTCATCAAATCAAGCCTCAAATTCATGATTTTCATACCTTTGGTTTTCAAAACTTTCAAACTTGGGACTCAAGGTCCAAAACATCTCAAACGACATCCAAATGTCACCAAACTTTACAGAAATCACATATATAATATTTAAGACTTGTACCGGGCGTCGGAACCAAAATACGAGCCCGATACCAAGGTCAATTAATTCATTTCCTTTAACAATTACATCAAAAACAATTTCATAGAAAAATTTATAACTTGGGCTCTAGGCCTCGGAATTCGACTCCGGACGCATGTCCAAGTCCCATATTTTCCTACGGACCTCTCGGGACCATCCAATCTCGGGTCCGGATCTGTTTACCAAAAATGTTGACCGAAGTCAACCATATCAATATTAATATCATTTTTATCCAAATTTCTCATAGAATTCATATTTTCTATCACAAAATCTTTCCGGCTACATGCTCGGATTGTGCACGTAAATCGAGGCAACATGGAGTGAGGTTTTCAAGGCCTCGAAGCTCGAAATGATTAATAAAATAAGTGATGACCCTTTGGGTCGTCAGAATCTCCACCTCTAAAACAACAGTTCGTCCTCGAACGGACAAAAGAAAGAAGTACCCGAGTCAGGAAACAAGTGTGGGTAGCGGCTCCGCATATCGGACTCGGACTCCCAGGTCGATGCCTCAGGAGGCTGACCTCTCCACTGAACACGCACAGAAGGATAACTCTTCGACCTCAACTGTCGAACCTGCCGGTCTGGAATAGCCACCGGCTCCTCCTCGTAAGATAGATCATTGTCCAATTGGACAGTACTGAAGTCTAACTCATGTGTGGGATCGCCGTGGTATCTCCGAAGCATAGATACATGAAAAACTGGATGCACGGCTGATAAGCTAGGCGGCAAAGCTAATCCGTAAGCCACCCCTCCCACTCTGTCTAGAATCTCAAATGGACCAATATACCTAGGGCTGAGCTTGCCCTTCTTTCGAACCTCATCACGCCCTTCATAGGCGACACTCGGAGCAATACTCGTTCACCAACCATGAAATCTACATCTCGAACCTTACGATCCGCATAAGTCTTCTGCCTAGACTGAGCTGAACGCAATCTCTCCTGAATAGTCTTGACCTTATCTAAGGCCTCCTGAACTAAGTCTGTACCCAACAACCGAGCCTCTCCCGGTTCAAACCATCCAACCGGTGATCGACATCGCCTACCATACAACGCCTCATACGGAGCCATCTGGATGCTAGACTGGTAACTGTTATTGTAGGCGAACTCTGCTAATGGCAGAAACTGGTCCCACGAGCCTCCGAAATCAATAACACAGGCTCGAAGCATGTCCTCTAGAATCTGAATAGTCCTCTCGGACCGGCCATCCGTCTGAGGATGAAATGCTGTACTCAACTGAACCTGGGTGCCTAACTCCTGCTGGACCGCTCTCCAGAACCGCGAGGTAAACTGCGTACCCCGATCAGAGATAATAGATACTGGCACTCCACGGAGACGAACAATCTCCCTAATGTAAACCTCCGCTAACCTCTCCGACGAGTAGGAGACAGATACTGGAATAAAGTGTGCTGACTTGGTCAGCCTATCAACAATGACCCAAATAGCATCAAATTTCCTCCGAGTCAAAGGAAGTCCAGTAACGAAGTCTATAGTGATCCGCTCCCATTTCCACTCGCGAATTTCAATCCTCTGGAATACACCACCCGGTCTCTGGTGCTCATATTTCACCTGCTGACAATTTAGACACCGAGCGACATACACAACGATATCTTTCTTCATTCTGCGCCACCAATAGTGTTGCCGTAAGTCCTGGTACATCTTCGCGGTCCCTGGGTGAATAGAATACCGCGAACTGTGGGCCTCTGCTAAGATCAACTCTCGAATTCCTTCGACATTGGGCACATAAACTCGACCCTGCAATTTCAATACCCCATCATCATCTAGACTTACATGTGTGGCACCTCCCCGCTGTACTGTATCTCTCAACTCACGCAAATGAGGATCATCAAATTGCCTCTCACGGATACGCTCTAATAAAGAAGAACAAGCAACCGTGCAGGCTAACACCCTGCTAGGCTCAGAAATGTCTAATCTCACGAACCGGTTGGCTAAGGCCTGGACATCTAGATCTAATGGTCTCTGACTGACCGGAATGTATGCAAGACTACCCATGCTGGCATACTTTCTACTCAAAGCATCGGCCACCACATTGGCCTTACCGGGTGATATAAGATAGTAACATCATAGTCTTTTAGCAACTCTAACCATCTCCTCTGTCGTAGATTCAACTCCTTCTGCTTGAACAAGTACTGTAGGCTTTTGTGATCAGTGTACACCTCACATGTCACACCATATAGATAATGCCTCCAGATCTTTAAGGCATGAACCACTGCTGCTAACTCAAGATCATGAACTGGATAATTCTTCTCATGTATCTTTAACCGCCTCGAAGCATAAGCGATAACCTTACCATCCTGCATCAATACCGCTCCAAGCCCTGTACGAGATGCGTCACAATAAACTGTATAAGGCCCTGTACCTGTAGGTAGTACCAACACCGGTGCGGTGGTCAAGGCCGTCTTGAGCTTCTGAAAGCTCGCCTCACACTCCTCTGACCACTGGAACCGGACACCCTTCTGGGTCAACCTGGTCATCGGGGCTGCAATAGAAGAAAACCCCTCTACAAAACGACGGTAGTAACCTGCTAATCCCAAGAAACTCCGGATCTCAGTCACTGAAGCTGGTCGAGGCCAATTCTGGACCGCCTCAATCTTCTTTGGGTCTACCTGAATACCTTCCACTGATACAATGTGACCCAGAAATGCTACCGAACTCAGCCAGAACTCACATTTAGAAAATTTGGCATATAGCTGGTTATCTTTCAGAGTCTGAAGAACCACTTTGAGGTGCTGCTCGTGCTCTTCCTGGCTGCGGGAGTACACCGGGATGTCATCTATGAAGACTATCACGAACGGATCTAAGTAAGGCCTGAATACCCGATTCATCAACTCCATGAATGCTACTGGGGCATTGGTCAACCCGAAGGACATGACCAAGAACTCATAATGCCCATATCTAGAGCGAAAAGATGTCTTAGGAATGTCAGCCGCCCTGATCTTCAGCTGATGGTAGCCTGACCTCAAGTCTATCTTTGAAAATACCTTGGCACCCTGAAGCTGGTCAAATAAATCATCAATTCGCGGAAGTCGATATTTATTTTTCATAGTCACCTTGTTTAACTGCCGGTAATCAATACACATTCGCATCGAGCCATCTTTTTTCTTTACAAATAATACAGGTGCTCCCCAGGGGGAAACACTGGGCCTGATAAAGCCCTTCTCAAGAAGGTCCTGCAACCGATCTTTCAACTCTTTTAACTCCGGCGGGGCCATACGATAGGGTGGAATAGAGATGGGCTGAGTGCCCGGTGCCAAATCAATACAGAAATCAATATCCCTGTCGGGTGGCATGCCCGGCAGGTCTGAAGGAAAAACCTTCGGAAACTCCCGTGCAATAGGGACTGACTCAATGGAAGGAACTTCTGCGCTGGAATCACGAACATAAGCTAGATAAGCTAGACACCCCTTCTCGACCATACGTCGAGCCTTAACATAGGAAATAACAGTGCGAACGGAGTGGCTTGAGGTACCCTTCCACTCTAATCGGGGTGATTCTGGCAAGGCTAAGGTCACGGTCTTAGCATGGCAATCAAGAATAGCATGGTATGGGGACAACCAGTCCATCCCCAATATGACATCAAAATCTACCATATCCAAAAGCAACAGATCAACACGGGTCTCAAGACCCCCAAATATAGCTACGCACGAACGATGCACTCGATCGACTACAATGGAGTCACCCACTAGTGTAGCCACATAAACTAGAATATCCAGAGCATAGCTGGGCACAGCCAAATATGGTGCGAAGTAGGAAGACACATAGGAATATGTAGATCCAGGGTCGAATAATACTGAAGCACCTCTGCCACACACAAGAATAGTACCTGTAATCACGGCATCTGATGCCTCTGCCTCTGGCCTGGCTGGTAAAGCATAGAATCGGGGATCTGCACCTCCCCTCTGAGCTGCGTCTCTAGGACGACCATCAACTGGCTGACCTCTACCTCTGGCTGGACGGTCTCCACCTCTACGGTCTCGACCTCCACCTCTATAATCTCTACCCCCGCCTCTCGCTGGCTGGGCAGGCTGAGGGTCAGCTGGGGCCTGAATCATAGGACGAGGACCTCGCTGCTGAGAGTTGCCCGCTGCTAGAGGGCAATTCCTGATAAAATGACCCGGGTCACCACAACCGTAGCAACTCTTAGACTGATAGGGCTGCTGGCCCTGACGACCTGAATGGCCTCCACGAACACTCTGAAGAGGCTGAGCATTAATAGGAGACTGGTCCACCCTGTGAAGCCTGAAGTGCGGAATGAAAAGGCCTGGAGGACTGGCCTCTATCAAAGGATTCTCTGCCACCAGAGGAAGAACCACCAAACCTGCCTGAATGACAAGGCCTCTTATCTGAAGAATAACCGCCTCCCCTAGTAAGAGCCATCTCAACTCTGCGTGCTGCATTTGCTGCCTCCTGAAATGATATGTCACTCCCCACGCCCATAGCCATCTGGAGTCTAATCGGCTGATTAAGCCCATCTATAAACTTACGGACCCTCTCCCGCTCCGTGGGAAATATCACCACTGCATGACGAGCCAAATCGACAAATCTTGTCTCATATTGTGTAACTGTCATAGTGCCCTGATGGAGGCGCTCAAACTGCCTCCGAAGTACATCCCGCGAGTAGCAGGGAGAAACTTCTCCATAAATAGTTCCGCAAACTGGTCCCATGATAAAGCTGGGGACCCTGCTGGTCGAGTCAAGCAATAATCTCTCCACCAAGTCTTGGCGGATCCTGCAAGCCTGAAGGTACAGAAGTCAACTCCGTTTGTCTCCACGATCCCTATAGTCTTGAGAATCTCATGGCAACTAAATAAGAAGTCTTGAGGATCCTCTGATGCGGCTCCACCGAATGTAGTGGTAAATAGCTTGGAGAACCGATCAAGCCTCCATAACGAATCGAAGTCATGGCCGCTCCATCACCGGCATGAGCCGTGGTACTCGACCGAGTGGCCACGACTGGCTGGATTACCGGTGCTCGAGGCCGAGGAGCTACGGCTCCGGAGTATGAGCAATAGAGTCCGGGCCCCTCCTCTAGCCTGAGAAGTGGTCGGGGCAACCGATAATAAACCCGCTCCGGCAATGCGGTCCATGAATCCCGCTATTCTCGACCAAAGCATCCCGGAGATCCGGGGTAAATAAAGCCTCTCCCGGGACCTGAGCTGGGCCCACTGGAGCTGCTGGGACCGGAACCTCCTCGTCAATCTCAATATGAGGCTCCACCTCTCGGGGTAGCTGCCCGGGGCCGAGCTCTACCCCTACCACGGCCTCTCGATACGGCCTTGGCCCCTACCCTCACGGGAGCTGCCTAGGGGCTCAGGTTGCTTGTCGGCGGACGAAGAAGCGCGTGTCCTCACCATCCGCGAAAGGACATAATAGAAATTCAATCGGTATTTGAGGAACAAGTCGCACGACAAGAGAGAACAAATGAGAGAATCTTTCCTAACTCAATAGACTCCTGGAGGACAAGTACGGACGTCTCCGTACCTACCTCTCAAACTCTACTAAGCTTGTTCGTGAGTGGTGAGACCTATGTAACCTAGAGCTCGATACCAACTTGTCACGACCCGGATTTTTCCCCAACATCGGGATCGTGATGGCGCCTACTCGTGGTAGCTAGGCAAGCCACCGTATTTATACTATCCTGTTTTTAACACAATTTTAATTAAATAAATGCGGAATACTTTATCAAATAGAAATAACTAATTACAAAGTGAAAATCATACGGAAATCCTCTACCCAAGATGTGGAGTCACCAACTCATGAACTACTATGGAATACTACACATAAAAGTCTGAAGGAAATATAACATAATTCTGTTTGTCTCGGAACAAAGAGACTACGGCTAATAACATAAATAAAGAGAGAGACGCCGGGCCTGCGGACGTCTGCAAGCTACCTCGGTCTCAAATATGATCAACTCCCACGCAATCGATTTACTGCTGCTGCTGCTCCTGATCGTAACCTGGACCTGTGCAAAAACGCACAGAAGTGTAGTATCAGCACAACCGACCCCATGTGCTTGTAAGTGCCTGGCCTATCCCGACGAAGTAGTGACAAGCCTAGGACCAGACACCCACAAAAACCTGTGCAATTCCATATATATGTATACCACAGAATAACATGAAATAACCAAGTAATAACACAATAAGAAATATCTCAAAGAATTCAACAATTAACAACAGTTAATAAAATTCACAAGGAAAACAAAGTATAATGTAAACACAAGTAATATCAATTCAAGGAATAACAAGCAGGTTGCACGGCATCACCCTTCGTGCTTTTACTCTCATCCTCACCAAATAAGCAAATAAAGTACACGGCATCACCCTTCGTGCTTTTACTCTCATCCTCACATCCATAGTACGGCATGATCCTTCGTACATGGTTCAATAACAAGGCACGGCATGATCCTTCGTGCATAATCAATAAAACATGGCACGGCATTAACCTTCGTGCATAAATAATAAAACATGGCACGGCATCACCCTTCGTGCATTATCACTCTTCCTCACCCAAATAACAATCACAGTTAAGGGCAAAGAAAGAAACAGTAATTCATAAACCATCCCAACAAGGGCAATCAATAATTATCTTCACAACAAGTCCCAACAAGGGAGAACCATAACAATTCTACAACCCGACAAAGGTTCAACAATTCATCTGTAAATATATCTCAAAATAAGCATTTTCAACGACTCACGGTCATACTAGACGCCGGTGTATGGATGCTCGTCACCACAGCCCATACACCGCACTCGATCACATAACACATAACACATAATCTTATTCCCTCAAGCTAGGAAAGAACAAACACTTACCTCGAGTGTTTATGAACAATTCAATCCGTGGAAATGTCTTTTCTTTCAACTTTGGCTCCAATCCAATCGTATCTATACACAATTGATTTAATATCATCAATACTACTCAACAAACTAATTCTTAAGACCAAATACATCTTTTACAACATTCTGCACGAAATAGTGAATTTCAACCCCGGGCCCACATGGTCGGAACTCGGGGTTAGGACCAAAATCCAGTTACCCATCCCCCACGAGTTCATGTATATGATTTGTTTCAAAATCGGACCTCAATTCGAGGTCCAATTCCCCAATTTATGAAAAACCCTATTTTCTAACAAAAACAACAATTTTACCATGAAAACCTTTGATTTCTAATGAAAAACATGTTTAATGATGTTAGGAATTGAAAGAATTAAGTAAAAAGTGACTTACAATTGTTTTGATGAAGAAGGAATCCGTGAAGAATCGCAAATGGGTGTTTTTGTTTTGTAAAAAGTGAAGAAATGAACTTAGAATCGTGTTTTACAGGTCTCTGTGTTCGCATTTGCGAACATGGGTTCGCAATTGCGAACCCCGACCAATTTCTGGAGTTTGAAAAATAAGCTAAGGCTGGGAAGTTCGCATTTGCGAACTTTTGTTCGCATTTGCGAAGCCAAGGCAAAAACTGGGGCTTCGCATTTGCGAACATATGTTTGCATTTGCGAACCAACCTAGGAAGGGCAATGTTCGCATTTGCGAACACAGGCATTTAAGGGCAGTGTTCGCATTTGCGAACTAATGTTCGCATTTGCGAACACAGGCAGTAAAGGGCAATGTTCGCATTTGCGAACAATTGTTCGCATTTGCGAACAAGGCTGGGTTCTGAGGCGTTCGCATTTGCGATCAGGGTTCGCATTTGCGAGCCCTGCCTTGTACTGCCCCCTTCGCAATTGCGAGAAATACTTCGCAATTGCGAAGTCAACAGCTGGGTGAAAAACCAGCAGTGCAAAAATTCAGAATTTCATCCAACGGCCTATCAAATCTTTACCCGAGCCCCCCGGGCTCCAAACCAAACATGTACACAACCTCAAAAACACATTATGAACTTGTTCGTGCGATCACATCGCCAATATCACCTCGTGTTCATCAAATCAAGCCTCAAATTCATGATTTTCATACCTTTGGTTTTCAAAACTTTCAAACTTGAGACTCAAGGTCCAAAACATCTCAAACGACATCCAAATGTCACCAAACTTTACAGAAATCACATATATAATATTTAAGACTTGTACCGGGCGTCGGAACCAAAATACGAGCCCGATACCAAGGTCAATTAATTCATTTCCTTTAACAATTACATAGAAAACAATTTCATAGAAAAATTCATAACTTGGGCTTTAGGCCTCAGAATTCGACTCCGGACGCATGTCCAATTCCCATATTTTCCTACGGACCTCTCGGGACCATCCAATCTCGGGTCCGGATCCGTTTACCAAAAATGTTGACCGAAGTCAACCATATCAATATTAATATCATTTTTATCCAAATTTCTCATAGAATTCATATTTTCTATCACAAAATCTTTCCGGCTACATGCTCGGATTGTGCACGTAAATCGAGGCAACATGGAGTGAGGTTTTCAAGGCCTCGAAGCTCGAAATGATTAATAAAATAAGTGATGACCCTTTGGGTCGTCACAGGTGGCACGTCGCCATGGTTATATTGTTTGGATCGGGTGGCACGCCACCATGGTTATATTGTTTGGATCTGGTGGCACGCCGCCATGGGTATTTGGGATCGGGTTGCACGCCGCAGCAATGTGATGTTTATTTCAGTGTCCATAATTGCTTTTTTGTGTTATGTTTCCTATTTTTTCTAAGGAAGTCTATGTTAGTGTGAGAGTTGAATAGTTCTCTCTAGTGTTCGCCTTCCTTTTGTATCACGTACGAATTATTGGCCTAATGACACATTGTGTCATCTTGTAGAACTTTTGATTATGTCTGAGGTGGCTTATCGCCTGAGCAGTTCGTACTGGGTGAGATGAGATTATGGGATTTGGGGTCAGTGCAAACTGATTATATAAAGTCTATTATAGAGGAAAGGATCATCCTCTAGTTTAGGACAAGGTAATGGATCCTGTCAGGAGTATATATCCAATGAATTGTTGATTCAGTAGTTGGTTATGGATATCGGCACATCTCTTCCGTCGTGTCGGTATTGTAAAAGTTGGAACGAGACCTATGTAGATCGTGAGGTGCAATGGGAGCATCTGATTTGTTGAATTTTTGGCTAATTTGGTCATAAAATATTATCGTGGTCCTGTAGATTTTGTGTTGCAAGGTAAGAATCCAGCAAGGTTATGCAGTCATGTTTGATCACGGCGTTTGAGGAATATTGAGTGATCTCTGGATGAAAATAGGCCTGACATAGAATTCCGGATGTTGGAATTAGGCTCTAAGACTTAATTGTTTGAACAAGAGGGAATATATTCAGATTATATCATGCTAATGTTCTCAGCTGAGTCCGAGATTTATTGGCCCTTTTGAGATTTGAGGCGTGTTGGGGAGGTTGCTTATGAGCTGGCCTTACCTCCCAGCCTAGCTGGGGTCCATCCCGTATTTCATGTCTCTATGCTCCGGAGATACCATGGTGACCCATCGCATGTGTTGGATTTCACTTCTGTTCAACTAGACAAGGATCTGTCTTACGTTGAGGAGCCAGTAGCCATTCTAGACAGGCAAGTCAGGAAGCTAATGTCAAAGAAAATCGCTTCAGCAAAGGTTCGGTGGCGGGGTCGGCCGGTCGAGGAGGCGACTTGGGAGACCGAGCAGGATATGCGGAGCCAGTACCCTCATCTCTTCACCACTCCAGGTATGTTTTTCTATGCTCGTTCGAGGACGAACGAATCTTTTAAGTGTGGGAAGATGTAACGACCCGGCCGGTCGTTTTAGAAAATTGCACCCCGATCCCCAATTTAACTGTTTCCCTAAGTTCATTTCCGCTATTGTTGTTTGCCGGGAGGGTCGGTTCTGGAATTCGGAGTGTTTTGGGACACTTAGTCCCTAACTAGAAGCTTTATAGTTGGAAAATGACCCGTAGTCGGAACAGTGTTAAGACGACCTCGGAACGGAAATCCGATGGTTCCATTAGCTACGTTAGGTGATTTTGAGATTGGGAGCGTGTCCGGAATGTATTTTGGAGGTCCGTAGCTCAATTAGGTTTGAAATGCCGAAGTTTGAAATTTTGGCAAATCCGAACGATAGGTGAGATTTTGATCCGGAGGTCGGAATGGAATTCCGACAATTTCTGCAACTTCGTTATGTGATTTTGGATATGTCCGCAAATTTTTAGGTCATTCGGAAATCGTTTGGTCGGGTTTTAGGTCGAATGTGTAATTTGGAAAGTTTTAAGAAATTTAGGCTTTAATTCGATGTGAATTATGGGTTTTGATGTTGTTAGACGTTTTTTGAGGATTGGTACAACTTTGAATAAGGTATTAGGATGTGTTGGTGTGTTTGGATGAGGTCCCGGGGGCCTCGGGATGGTTTCGGATGGTTAAACGAGAAGAAAACATGGAAATTGCAGGTTTAGCAGAAGCGGACGCGCAGAAGCGTCCCTGGGATCGCAGAAGTGAAATGGGCCAGCCAGGCCTGGGGTTCACAGAAGTGACCAAGTTGTCGCGGAAGCAGTTCCGCGGAAGAGGAAAATAGTTCGCTGAAGCAAAAATCGCAGAGGGTTTAATTATATCAGAAGTTACAAATTTCCGAAACATTCCAAACATTTGAGGGATCAGCTTAAGGGGCGAATTGGGCGATTTTGAAGGAGAATTCGAGGGGTTTCTTCAGGTAATCAATTATGGACTCCAATTATGATTGTTGTTGATAATATTATGCAAGTTTTTCATGAAAATGGAGGAATTTGGGGTAACTAATGGGGGTTTTCACCCTAGGCTTAAATTTTAGAAAACCAAAGGTTTGAATGGGCAAATGTAGTCCGAATTTAGTAAACTTTATATGCTTAGACTCGTATTGAGACGAGGGTTCCGAATATGTAACTTTCGTGAATTTTCAATAAGCGTACCGAAAGTCGGGTTTTAGCAACTTGTGGGTTTTGGTCTATTTTTAATTGTTTTGGTTGGGTAATGCCCAATTGGCCTATTTTGATGTGATTCTATTGATTTTTATCAGATACTACACCTGTGGAGGCCGACATTCGCGGCAAGAGAGTTGTCTCTTAGCGGTTTTGTACCGGAGTCGACGTAAGTGGCTTGTCTAACCTCGTGTGGGGGAGCTTTCACCCCTAGGATATTATGTGATAGTTTGAATGCCTTGTGCGCGAGGTGACGGGCGTGTACATACGCTGGTTTTTGTAATACACACTTTACTTGAGTTGTCCGATTAGTGATATTCCTGCTCTTAGCTGAAAAGTATGATTAGATAGGATTTAACTGTCTAGTTGCCTAATTGTCTTACTTGAACTTTTTGATAATTGTTGGCACTAGTTTCGGTGAAGATGTAGTTAAGCATATTATATTCTCTCTGTATGTTTTCTTTATTTGTTGTGTTGGGGGACTGTGGGTTCGATTCCCGGAGATCCCGGGGCTGTGGGTTCGATTCCCAAAGACCCGGGGCAGTATTGTTTGTGGACTGTGGGTTCGATTCTCGGAGATCCTGAGTTATTGAGATATGGATTGCGGGTTCGATTCCCAGAGATCCTGAGTTATTGAGATATGGATTGCGGGTTCGATTCCCGGAGATCCTAAGTTATTGAGATATGGACTGCGGGTTCGATTCCTAGAGATCCTGAGTTATTGAGATATGGACTGCGGGTTCGATTCCCGGAGATCCTGAGATATTGATATATTATTGAGATATGGACCGCGGGTTCGATTCGTGGAGATCCTGTGATCATTGAGACACATCGTGTGGTATTGAGACATGGGTTGCAGGTTCGATTCCCGGAGACCTAGGGATACCGTTAATGGGACTGTAGGTTCGATTCCCACAGGTCCTAGACTTGTTAATTGAGTTTTGTTACTTGTGTTAGCTTAATTGTAGACGGTTACAGTAATCACTTTATTGTTGTTATTTCTGAATTATTACCATTTAAACTGCTTATTATTGTCATTATCATTTCGTTATTGTTTTCTCTCAGTAGGGCCCTGACCTTCCTCATCACTACTCCATCGAGGTTAGGCTTAGCACTTACTGATTACCGCTGTGGTGTACTCATGCTACTCTTCTGCACACTTTTGTTGTGCAGATCCAGGTACATCTGAACAGGACCATACTAGGTGATATTAGCAGCACATTTGAAGACCTCGAGGTATGATCTGCTACGTCTGAGGATTCTAGAGGCCCTCCTTCTATTCTGATAGTTCTAGTAGATGTTTTTCCTTCATTTTGTTGTTTTAGATACTCTTTACACATAGAGCCACAGTTGTATTTCTCTTTTAGCCTGTGTTACCCGTGGGATTCCGGGTCTTGGTGGTATTTTCATATAGTATATTGATGAGTGTATGTGCCAGGCGGCATAAATTACATTCCTATTTACATCGTTTTCTGCTATTTCTTGTTAAAGTTCATAAACTCGGATATTTCGCAATGTGTCAGGCTTACCTAGTCGTGGGGACTGGGTGCCATCACGACATGTTCACGATTGGTGAACTAGGTTCGTGACATCAGGCTTCTTGGCATTCAGTTTATTAGCAGGCCGATGTGGAACGTATTCAGATTGAGATGGCTTGGTCGGCCCTGATATGTATTGTTGAGGGATAGGTTTAATCTCTCGTTATTGAGCTTGTTAGCAATATGGGGAGATCTATGAGATGATTTTTCAGTGTTGTGAGGCGTTATGATTTTCGGGTTGTCCTTGAGTTTTGTAGCTTATAACGCTATATGTAGACATTGTTATGCACTCAGTATTTTGTTATAATAAACAAATTTGGCTCGAAGTTCATCTCCTTTTGTGTGTTATATGTGCGGATTGGGTGGCACGTCGCTACGGATATGGTATCTAGATTGTGCCGCCACGGCTATATTATCTGGAAGGGTTGCACGCCGCAACATTGTGATGTTGGGAATAGTTTTCTATATGTTACTTTGTATGATTTACTTCTAGCTTTCTGAGGAAAGTCCGTATTGGGTGTTTCTCGGCGAATAGTGCATCGGTTGTGTCCTTTCAGGATTGGTATAGTGTATATTAATTGTTTCACTATAGGTGTGATGGATTGTTTGGTTTCAGACCTTAATCTGTGCGTGGTCGTTCGTTTTGAGCTTGGTGATTTGAGGTGCTTCATGGGTAGTAGTGTTTGGATAGAATCGCGCGTTGTGGCAAGGCCACATAATGTCATGACCTTTTGAGGAGGATTCAGATACTCGTTTTCTATGATGCGAGATAGGATCTCAGTTATATGTTTTAATGGTACTGTTGAGCTTGAGTTATAGCTCTTTTGTTTGAGTCAGTTATCGTGATTTGAGTGTGTTCAGATTGTTTCTTATTGGTGCATATGTTGTACACATTGTGGCTTAGGCCGGTGTTGAGGTGTCATGTCGCCAAGGTGGTATGTTGTAGTCGAGATGGTCGTTGGAGTCATTACTGAGTATGAGCATATTTGATTTCAGCTTGTTAGAAAGGTAATATCGAGGTTTAGCTCAGAAATCTATTGCAGAATCAGTCAAAAAGGAAATGGAGTCATGAATGGTTGACCTGAGATATGGGTTCGGATTATCGCATGTTTCAGTTGCCATTGGCAGTAAATGAAGGTATTGGAATACGATTTTAGCTAATAAAAAGGGTTGGTCTATTGGTATTTAGTTATAGTGGGAAATTGCTGTGAATAAAGGCCATCGTCTCGAGTGTTTGGGTTGTGTAGTATATCATATGGTCTCACCTGGAGTTTCAAGTATGGGTTATTACAGTTGGTTCGGGTTTGTTCTGAGTATAGACGCGGGGTTCTAATCTGGTGTATGATTTCGGGAAGTGTAATGTGGCTTATGGTTTAGATGGACTGTGAAATTTCAGCTATATTCTATTATTGGACTTATGTGAGATAGGGTGACGTGAGATCACCCCGAGCAAATGCTTGGTAAGGTGATTAAGCTATTGGGTTACTTCTAGTACAACTCTAGGTACACTCGAGGACGAGCATTTGTTTAAGTTGGGAAGGATGTAACGACCCCGCCTGTCGTCATGAGAGTTACTGCCCCAATTCACCCTTATTGTGTTGCTTCATGTTTCCATATCAGTATTAGAGTCTGTCAAGTGTAATTGGATTGGTTCTGGTTGAAAATAAGGCACATAGCCTCTTAGAAGGGAGTTTATTTTAGAAAAAGTCAACCGGAAGTTGAATATGTGGTTAGAGGGATCGGGTGTGAATTACGGTGGTTCGATTAGCTTTGGGGATGAGTTTTGACTTAGGAGAGTGATCAGAATTAAATTTGGAGGCCCGATGTAGAAATAGGCTTGAATTGGCGAAGTTGGAATTTTGGCGGAATTCGGTTGATAGGTGAGATTTTGATCCGGGAGTTGCAGTAACTTGGTTAGGTGATTTTTTATATGTATGCAAATATCAAGTCATTTGAACATCATTTGGTCGGGTTTTTGATCGACTGTTAGTTTCGGAAGTTTTAAGGAAAATTAGGCTTGAATCAGCTGTAATTTGGTGATTTTCGTGTTTAAGGACGTGTTTTTATGATTGGAACAAGTTCGTATGTTGTTTTATAGTGGGTTGGTGTTTTTGGTTGGGGTCCCGGAGGCCTTAGGATGGTTTTGGGTGGTTAATCGGGAAATTTGGAGTCTTGTATCAGGTTTGGTATGAAGGCTCCCGTTGTTTCCGCATCTGCAGTGGGAGAGCCGCTTAAGCGGTCCCGCATATGCGGCTCAGTGATTGCAAAAGCGGCCCCTTGGTGGCTTGGGATTTCTCTGCAAAAGAGGACCATGTCCGGATTAAGAGGTCTCCGGAAAAGTGGAATATTAACCACAGAAGCGGTCCGGAGTAAATGGTTGAGACCGCAGAAGCGGTAGATTGACCACAAAAGCAGTTACCACAGAAGCGGTGTAGGACTGTAGAAGCGGTCGAGCGAGATTTAAGTTAAACAGCAAAAGCGGTTATTTGGACGCGGAAGCGATACCGTAGAAGCGGTTTTGGGAATCGTAGAAGCGAAAGGTCTGAAGGGTTTAATGAAAAACAGAGCATTCAAAATTTCAGAAGTGTAAAATCAATTTGGGGAGCGAACTAAGGCCAGTTTTGGGCTATTTTGAAGAGGCTTCGTAGGAGGATCATCAGGTAAGGATATTTGGACTTGGTTTATATTATTACACTGTAAACATATGAATTTCTCACTAAATATTTGAGGAATCAAGGGTAAAAATAGAGGTTTTTGCTTGAAGCCTAAGAAAGGGTAAAGTGATGATTTGAGGGGTGACTCCGATTTTGATAAATTTGATATGCATGGACTCGTGGTGAGACGAGGATCCGAAAATGTGAATTTCGTAATTATTCGAGAAGTGGGCTCGGGGCTCGAGTTTTGCCAAATTCCTGTTTTTGGGTGTTTTCGAGTTATTTTGATTAGGTTATGATCCATTAGCTTATTTTGATGTATTCCTATTGGTTTTGATCAGATTTGGCACCGCGGAGGTTGATTCTGGAGGGAAAGGCATTGCGGACTAGTTTTAGAGCCAGTTCAAGGTGAGTAATAGATGTGGATGATGACCTTAGAGTTTTAACCCTTGTATATCACTCTGTGACGCTATATTGAGGTGAGACACATAATCGACGATGAGTGCAGGGTCGATTGTGATTGGGGACTATGGCTTAATCCGACCGAGCGGCATTGTACTAAGTTGTCGACTATGAATGAGCCGATAAACCTCCTACTTGGATGGTTATGGATATATTTGGGCTGTGTGCCGGTTATTTGGATCCCGTGAGGATCGTTATCACTGTTTCTAAACACTGTCTAAATATGAATTGCAAATTCTGAGATTTCTGAACACTTAATTCTATAATTACTATTAAACAGAATTAAAAATGGTAAGTATTTGTGCCCGTGAGGCTTGCATTGCATATAGCTGGACTAATAGTGGATCAGGCTACGTGCCACAGCATATGTTACTGTGATACTGCGCTTGGGTTGTAGGATCCCCTCTGGAGTCTAAACCCCCACACTGAGCACGGGTACCCAAATGGATCGGGCTACGTCATAGCGTCATGTTCATGTGCATTTGCATTGGATTCATGCATTTATATTTACCTGCTTTATTTGTTACTGTTGTTCCTGAGATTTACACTATTAAAAGGAAATGAAACACTGTTATACCTTTATTGTGTGGTATTTTGGGATATCTTGCCTTCAATATCATTATACATGCTTATTACCATTGAGTTGGAAGTACTCACTTTACTTCTTGCACCATGTGTGCAGATCCAGGTACCTCAGGACAGGGTTTGATATTTAGCTGCTTTCAGAGCATATTCCGGAGCTTGTTGAGGTAGCTGCCTATCGTCCGTAGGACCCGATTTCTCCATTATTATTGTGTTTTTGACATTTCCGCGTACTCAGATTATTATATATTCAGTATTATTATTATGCTATTCTGTAGAGGCTCTTGACTTGTGACCTCCAGATCCGTGGGAGGATATATGTACTAGTTTATTGCGTTATTTTATATACATTTGCTAAACTGCGTATATTGTCTCGTTATTAATGATTTTGAGAAAATAATGTGAGCTTGCAGCTCGGAATGTGTGTGATAGGTCGGGCTTGCCTAGCAATATGTTGGGTGCCACCATGGCCGGGTTTGGGGTCATGACATAAAGCCATTCAAATCCCCTGCGAACTTGTCTGAATGAGTAGGGTAAGGACTGTTCTCTACATGAACGCCTACTAGAGGAATCTAAATAACGGCAAGCTCTATATCGCTTGGCTGGATGTCAGTGTAAACAATGTGAAAATGAAAAACACTAAAAGTGAACTACCATTGTTGTATGCAAATCTAAAATCAATTAAAACTTCCGAAACCAACGTTCGATCAAAAATCCGACCAAACGATGTTGGAACGACCTGAAAATTTGCAGACATATCCAAAATCACTTAACGAAGCTACTGCAACTGTTGGAATTCCATTCCGACTCCCAGATCAAAATTTCACCTATCAACCAGATTTCGCCAAAATTTCAACTTCGCCAATTTCTATGCAATCTCATAATCTCAAGGATAAATATCTCTACTAACCGCTCCGAAGAATATGCAGTACACACAAGAATGAAGTGTGCAGACTTGGCAGCCTATCCACAATCACCCAAACTGAATCAAACTTCCCTTTGTCCAAGGGAGACCACTAACAAAGTCCATAGTAATCCTCTCCCATTTCCACTAGGGATTATCAATACGCTAAAACACACCACCAGGCCTTTGATGCTCATACTTGACCTGCTAATAGTTGAGGCACTAGGCTACATGACTCACAATATCCTTCTTCATCCTTCTCCACCAATAATGTTGTCTCAAATCCTGATAAATCTTCACGACACCTAGATGGATAGAGTACCGCGAGCTATGGGCCTCATCCAATATCAACTCTTGAAGGCAATCTACATTGGGCATGCAAATCCGGCCCTGCATTCTTAACACACCATCGCTATCAATAGTAACATCCCAGGCATCATCATGCTGAACTCTGTCCTTAAGGACAAGCATGTGTAGATCATGATACTGGCGCTCACGAAAGTAATCATATAAGGAAGACCGAGAAACAACGCAAGCCAACACCCTGTTGGGCTCTGAAATATCCAATCTCACTAGCCGATTGACCAACGCCTGAACATCACATGTAAAGGGTCTCTCCCAACCTAGAATATACGACAGACTGCCCATACTAACCGTCTTTCGGCTCGAAGCATCGGCCACTACATTGGCCTTCCCTGGATGATATAAAATGGTGATGTCATGATCCTTGAGAAACTCAAGCCACCTCCGCTGCCTCAAATTGAGATCCTTCTATTTAAACAAGTGTTGGAGACTGCGATGATCAGTATACACCTCACAGGACACACTGTACAAATAGTACCTCCAAATCTTCAAGGCATGAACTATGGTAGCTAACTCTAAATGATGAACATGGTGGTTCTTCTCATGAGTCTTCAACTGACAAGCAGCATAAGCAATAACTCTACCCTCCTGCATCAATACACAACCTATCGCAACTCTCGATGCATAATAATACATGGTATAAGAACCTGAATTTGATGGCAAGACTAACAATGGAGCTGTGGTCAAAGCTGTCTTGAGCTTCTGAAAGCTCTCCTCGCACTCATCCGACCATATGAACGGTGCACCCTTCTGCATTAACATGGTCAAGGACGAAGCGATAGATGAAAATCCGTGAACAAACCGGCAATAGTATCTTGCCAAACAAAGAAAACTCCGGATCTCTGTAGCCGAGGACGGTCTAGGCCAACTCTTCTCCACCTCTATCTTCTTCGGGTCAACCTGAATACAATCACAAGACACCACATGACCCAAAAAAGCTACAAACTCAAGCCAGAACTCATACCTGGAGAACTTCACATACAACCTCTCCTCCCTCAACATCTGCAATACAACTCTCAAATGCTGAGCATGCTCCTCCTAGATATGAGAGTACACCAGGATGTCGTCAATAAACACAATAACAAAGAAATCCAGATACGGTCGGAACATACTGTCATCAAGTGCAAGAACGCGGCTGGGGCATTGGTCATCCCAAAAGACATCACTAAAAACATATAGTGCCCATATCTCATCCTTAAGGTTATCTTCATAATATCATTATCTCTAATCTTCAGCTGGTGATAGCCTGAACGAAAATCAATCTTCAAGAACACCCTCTCTCCCTGGAGCTGATCAAATAAATAATCAATGTGCGGTAGAGGATACGTGTCTTCAACATTACCTTGTTCAACTGTCTATAATTAACACACATCCTCATTGAGCCATCTTTCTTCTTAATAAATAATACTGGCGCACCCCACGGTGACACACTCGGGCAAATGAACCCCTTATCTAGGAGTTCCAGAAGCTGTTCTTTTAATTCCTTCAACTTCTCTAGTGCCATACGATAAGGAGGAGTAGAGATAGGCTAAGTTCCCGGCACCAAATCAATACCAAAGTCAATATCCCTGTAAGGCGGCATGCCTGGTAAGTCTGATGGAAACACATTTGGGAAGTCCCTCATAACGGGAATAGAATCAATACCAGGAGTCTCAACTCCAACATCCCTCACAAATGCTAAATACGATAAACACCATTTCTCCACAATACGCTGCGCCTTTAAGAAGGAAATCACCCGGCTAGGGACGTAATCAGTCGAACCTCACCACTCAATCTGAGGAATACCAGGAATGGCTAATGTAACTCTTTTGGTATGACAGTCCAGAAAAGCATGGCACGGGGATAGCCAATCCATGCCCAAAATCATGTCGAAGTCTACCATACCCAATAATAGTATATTTAATCGGGTCTCCAGACACCAAATAGTAACAAGACAGTATTGAAAGACGGGATCCACAATAATCATATAACCCACCGGGGTGGATACATGCACATGCAAGGCAAGACAACCACGGGTCATACCACCCAAATAATGAGCAAAATAAGAAGGCACGAACGAATATGTAGACCCGGGATCAAACAAAATAGAAGCATCTCTTTGGAAAACTGAGATAATACCTGTGATCACTACATCTGAAGCAACAGCATCTCTCATATCTGGAAGTGCATAGCCTGACCATCACTCGATCGCTCATCTACTAGTCTGGGATGATGCTGAAGTAGATGGAGTAGAAGATGAGGGCTGATCCCTCTACTGAGACCTACCCCTACGGAGTCGAGGACACTGCCTCCTCATGTGGCCAAACTCGCCACACTCATAACAACTGCTCGGCGCTGCATATGGGGACTGAAGGGAACCCTTCGCCGCAGATGAACCCTGGGCTGAAGAAGGAGGTGCTGAACTCTGAGCGGGAAGGGTGCTGAGTGAAGAGTGACCCTGCTGATAACCATGTCGGCCACGACAGGAAGAAGCTCCACTGTGCTCTGGGCGACCTGACTAAGGAGGTCTAAATGAACGACCTCTGCCCTATTGAAACTGGCCCCTAGATGGAGTACCACTATAGCTGCCCGAACCTCGATGCCTCTTAGCGTCCCTCTCCTCTCGCTCTCGGCGATGATCCACCTGAATCTGGCATGCCATATCCACTACCTCCTCAAAGTATGTTGCCACTACTCTCCCCATGGTCATCAAGATACGAATAGGATAGTTGAGGCCATCTATACCTCCTGATCCTCTCCCGATCTATCGGGATCATCCATGTAGCATGTCTAGCTAACTGAGTATACCGCAACTTATACTAAGTCACTGTCATATCACACTAAACTAGCCACTCAAACTGGCAGCGCATCTCCTCTCTGTGGGACTGCAGCACATACTTCTCTAAAAAGAGAGTAGAAAACTACTGCCAGGTAAGGGGTGCTGCTCCTGCAGGCCCACGCCTCTCGAACTCCTCCTACCTTATGAATGCTGGCCCCGAAAACTGGAATGTAGTAAAAGACAACCCATTAGACTCAAGAATCCTTGTTGTACGAAGCATCCTCTGACACTTATCCAAGAATCCCTAGGCATCCTAACCCTCAGTACCACTGAATATAGGAGGCTGAAGTCTGCCAAACCACTCTAACCGACGTTGCTCGTCGTCAGGCATCACCCGAACAACATATCCTGAGTGTGGCGCAACTGGCACAACTGGAATAGCCGGTGCAACTACCTGAGCTGGGGCTACGTCTGGCGTTTGAAGTCCTTCCATAACCTGCTGTGGTGTGCGAGCTACGGGGGTATGATGACCACCCTCGGTATGAGATGTTATTTCGGTAGTAGTAGCTGGAACTGCCTGAGTCAAACCAGTGCAGATAGAAAATAACTGGGCCAATTCCTCCTGAAGGCCAGGAATAACAATAGGCACTGTCGGTGCCTGAGTGGGTGCTTCTGGAGCATCAACAACTGGGGGCTGATCCTGAATAGAGGCAACAGGCGGGTCTACTGGTACTGCCCCTACTGCTTTACTAGGACCACATCCACGACCTCGACCACGACCTCTAGCAAGAGGCAATAGTGGTCGTCCACCTCGTCCGATAGCACGAGTCCTAGCCATCTGCGAGAAAAAAGAATATAGAAATTTTAGATCTCAGAACAACAAAAACGAACGACAAGAGTTCAAGGATATGAAGTGTTTACTAAAAGTTCTGCAACCTCCCGAGGATAAATACAAACGTCTCTGTACCGATCCGCGAGACACTACTAATCGGCTCAAGACTCATGAGGCCTAGTAACCTAGGCTCTGATACCAAATTGTCACTGCCCCAAACCCGACCGTGATGGAGCCCAGCACATTGCTAGGCAAGCCCAACCTATCACACACATTCTGAGCTACCAGCTCTCAACTTTGTTCAAAATCAACAATAACGAGACAATATACAAAGTTTAGGAATTGTATATGAAAATACCCCAAAAATAGTACACACCACCTCCCAAAGATCTGGGGGTCACGAGTCAAGAGCCTCTACCGAACAGCATAGTAATAATACTATATACAGAATAAATTTGAAAACACGGAAATGTCTAAAACATAGAAAATAATAGGGAAGTTGGGTCATGTGGATGCCAGGCAGCTACCTCGACAAACTCTAGAATATGCTCTAGAAACAACTAAATATCAACCCTATTGAGGGGTACCTAGATCTGCACACAAGATGCAAGGAGTAAAGTGAGTACTTCCAACTCAGCGGTAATAGACATGTCTAATGATATTGAAGGCAAGAAAATCCAAAAAACCACACAGTAAAGCTATACAATGTTTCATTTCCTTTTTAACAGTATAAATCACAGGGAAAACAGTAACAGATAGAGCAGATAGGTATAAATGTGTAAATGCAATGCAGATGCACATAAACATGATGCTACGGCGCGTAGCCCGATCCATTTGGGTACTCGCGCTCACTGTGGAGGTTTTGACTCCGAAGGGGCTCCTACAGCCCAAGCGCAATATCATAGTAACATATGCTACGGCGCGAATCCCGATCAACTATCAGTTCAACTACATGCAATGCAAGCCTCACAGGCACAAATACTTACCATTTTTAGTTCCGTTTAACAGTAATTATAGAATTAGGTGTTTAGAAATCTTAGAATTTGCAATTTATATTTAGATAGTGTTTAGCTCTGGACTGATATCATGAAAACATGCTATAATCATAGAAACAGTGATGACAATCCTCACGAGATCCAAATAACCGGCACACAACTCAAATATATCCATAATCATCCAAGTAGGAGGTTTTCCGGCTCATTTATAGCCAACAATACAGTACAATGCCACTCGATCGGACTAAGCCATAGTCCTCAATCACAATCGACCCCGCACTCATCGTAGAGTACGTGTCCCACCTCTATACAGCGTCACATAGTGACATACGAGAGTTTCAAACCCTCAGGTCATCCTCCACATCTATTACTCACCTCGAACGGGCTCCGGAACTAGTCAGTAATGCCTTTCCCTCTAGAATCAACCTCTGTGGGTACCAAATCCGATCAAAACTAATCGGAATACATCAAAATAGGCTAATGGAACATAACCCAATCGAAATATCTCGAAAAACACCCAATAATACGAAGTTGGTAGAACTCGAGCCCCAATCCCACTTCTAAAAAAAATACGAAATTCATATTTCTGGAATCCTCGTCTCACCAGAAGTCCATACATATAAAATTTATCAAAATCGGTGTCCATTTGACCCCTCAAATTATCACTTTACCCTTTCTTACGCTTCAAGCAAAAACCTCCATTTTTTACCCTTTGATTCCTCCAATTCTTAAGTGATTAATTCATGTTTTTACACTATAATAACATAAACCAAGTCCAAATATCCTTACCTGATGATCCTCCTACGAAACCTCTTCAAAATCACCCAAATATTTGCCTTAGTTCGCACCCCAAAATGATTTTACACTTCTGAAATTTGAATGCTTTGATTTTCATTAAACCCTTCAGACCTTTTCGCTTCTGCGGTCCCGCTACCACTTCTGCAGATTCCTCATTGCTTCTACGGTTCAACTTAAATCCCGCTCGACCGCTTCTGCGGTCCTATACCACTTTTGTGGTAACCGCTTTTGCGGTCAAACTATTGCTTCTACAATCTCAACCCTTCTACACCGGACCACTTCTACGGTCACTACTCCGCTTTTGTGGAGACCGCTTTTGCAGAACAAGGTCCACTTCTGCGGAAACTCCCAGGCCACCAAAGGCCGCTTTTGCAATCACTGAGCCACATTTGCGGTACTGCTTAAGCGGCTCACCCACATAAGCTTTCCCAACAGACATGTTACAACACATCCAACTTCCTGATTAACCATCCAAAACCATCCTGAGGCCCCCAGGACCCCAACCAAAAATACCAACCCACTCTAAAATATCATACGAACTTGTTCCAATCATAAAAATACGTCATTTATAAATGCAATATCTAAGAAGTTCCATCGAGAAGCCCCACAAACAAAGCAATTATCGGCATTTGCATTGTCTTTCCAAAATAACATGCAATCATTAGGGCATGCATGTATTTTTTCATAATGAAGACCCAAATCTTTTATCATGTTTCTAGCCTTATTGAAAGATTCTGGCAACTGAGCAAATGGAAATGCCTCTTTTAACAACTCTAGCATATCTGAAAAGGCCACATTACTCAATCCATGCAAGGATTTAAACACGTACAACCGAATAGTAAAACTCAATTTAGTGAAGGTTTCACACCCAGGATATAGTTCTTGTTTGCCTTCCTCTAATAATCTGAAAAATCTCTTAGCATCTTCAGATAGAGTCTCTCTCATCTGTTCTTCCTGCTCTGCCTCACATTCTACATTCCTAAAGGTATCATGAAGTAATCCATCAATATCATCACGCATGTTTGAACCTTCATCATTATTGCTTTGGGGAGGTGCATTTATAGAGGAAAAGCCTTCCCCATGGAAAACCCATTTTGTGTAACCATCAACAAAACCGTTAACAACCAAGTGATCCTACACCACATTTCTATAGTGCCAATAGCGATTAATACACTTTTTGCAAGAGCATAATATTTCATTTCCCTGGGAAGCTCGTTCAAATGCCTTATCAAGAAAATTGTTTACTCCACGGATATACCCATCAATCCATCTTAGGAGATACATCCAACTTTTATCTCCATTATCCATTGAAATCCTATACGATCAAATTAAATCAACAAATTAACCAAATAAACATACACATAATAAGATATTGACCAATTTCTTTAAAGGTGAAAACTCAGAAAGAGGAGCAACTGAAGAGAAATGGGATATTTATCTTTATTTGACACATACACATAAACTTTTTTACTGCATATATAAAATTTTCTTAAGGTGTTTCAACTAATAACTTCATGATTACTAGTAATAACTATTGGAATGTACTATATTTTTCTGATGATGAGACTTCTGAAGAACAAAGTCTCAACAGATGTGTACTTTATAAGGTAATGTTTAGATAAATTCGAGCCTAAACATCCATATGATTGGAATAGAGCTGACTGGTCAAGTGGTTGTGTCAGAAAACGGTCACTGAATTGCACAGGAGATGGGTTTTTAATTCGCCCTCTAATACGCGTTTTTCCACCTACGTGGAAGACAAACCAGTTCTTGCTTATGCTGCTATCACCTGTTTCTCCAAATTTGTAACACATGTATTTGGATGGATATCCAATTAGGGGTGACGCTAATAATATCTGCAACTGCTTCTGTTATACTTTGGGTTTTCTGGCTTACTGCTCTGCTCCTTTTACTGTATGCCATTTCTCCTAAAAAATTTACTGTTATCCAAATTACGAAGAAAGAGATCTTCTTCATTCTGTTTATTTGCACAATCGTTTAACTCCATACCAGTGAAAGCTACGGTTACTATGTCTATGACAAGTTGGATGTTGATGAATGAGTTTTTATAACTTATTATTTTAGGCCATAGGAAGAAGATGTGATGGTAGGATGTCGCAGGTTTCACTGCTGTTTTTAGGTTAGTAATAACTGTGTTAATTTTATCTCACAAACCCGTAACAGCAAGACAACTGATTTGCAATTGAAAAATTCAGAGTTTCTGCAAATATTACATTTTTAGTAACTGAAAAAACAAAAAAGAAGCAAAGAATCTATTATACTGTATCAAAAGAAATAAAAAGAAGTTTACAAACATATAGCCACACAGCAAGAAGCCAAGGAAATCTTACCTCCTATTTGTTCTGATGTTTAAATGGAGGCAATGCAATCCACTATGGAACTTGAATATCAATATATTCTCTAAGCAGCTACAATACTTGGATTGATTGAAGAACCAAACTGAAGCAACCAAAATTAAAGACAAATTGAACATCCATGACTCTGAACTCGAACCAAACATATGAACAGCAACAAAGCAACATAGACATATGAACATACCTCTTAAGCAAACCAAGTAATAGGAACAGTTTTCAGTAAAGAGCAGCAACGAACGAGCGACAACAACCACGAATTCGAGCTTCAACAGCCCGTTAGATCCATGGGAGAGGAATCTGCAATTTGTAAATTTAGCAAACAATTTCTTCTCCAAATGTGATTCGAAATTCCAGTTCTCTTTTTCTTTAAAGTGAAATTTCAAATCTCCCTTCTTGAATTTTTCTCTGCTTTTGTTTCAAATCTGGTGCTCTATTTTAAAAGTGTTTGTCGATGGCATTAGAGAGGAAGGAGAAAGGCGAGAGAAGTGAAATGCGAACACAAAGTAACTAGTTTATTTGCGCCGGCGGGTACAAGAAGAAGGAAATTAGGTTTATGTGAAAAAAAGAAGAAGAAGAATCACTGAAAGCAGCTAGAGTTGTTTTGGCGATGGTACTGGCAGGGGCGGAAATTAGGTCGATGGTACTGGCAGGGGCGGGTATGCGCGCGCGCAGGGGAAAGTAGCTAGGGTTATTTTGGCGGGACTAATAAATTTCAGGAGGGAATTTTAAGAAGGGAAAAAGAACCGTTCCATTAGAAATATTTTTAATGAAAGTGTTCTCGTAGATAATTTTATTGGAACGGTTCACATAACCGTTGCTGCAGATACATCTATGGCAACGGTTATTTCCCTATTGCAACGGTTCTACTGTTAAAGTGTGCCGATATCATCTAAATGCTACTGTATCGGTTGTAACCGTTGCTATACAAGTACTATGGCAACGGTTGTGAAACCGTTGCTAAAATGAATGTTGCCATAGGCCCATTTTCTGGTAGTGTTAACACAAAATCACCAAATTACCACGAATTCAAACCTAATTTTTCTTAAAACTTCCGAAACCAACATTCAATAAAAAATTCGACCAAACGATGTCCGAATGACCTTAAAACTTTTAGACATATCCAAAATTGCTTAACGAAGCTGCAACTCTCAGAATTCCATTCCAACTCCCGGATCAAAATTTCACCTATCAACCAGATTCCGCCAAAATTCCAACTTCACCAATTCAAGCCTATATCTACACCGGACCTCCAAATTTAATTCTGATTGCTCCCCTAAATCACAAATTACCTCCCGAATCTTACCGAACCATTGAAATTCATATCCGAGCCCTCTAACCACATAGTCAACTTCCGGTTGACTTTTCTAAAGCAACTCCCTTCTAAGAGGTTGTATGACTTATTTTCAACCAGAACCAATTCAATTACACCCGATCGACTCTAACACTAATATAGAAATATGAAGCAACACAACAAGGTAAAAACGGGGCAGTAACTCACGTGACGATGGGCCGGGTCGTCACATTAAAGTTGGTTGTTTGGGTGTGCTTGCCCTTTTTTCTCAGATATTAAAATATGATATCAATATGCTAGTACAAATTTAAATGCATAGCATTAGTACATCCAATGGAAACAAGGAAAACAACTGAATATAAAATCTGAATATAGAAGTATCAGGTGTTGAAAACAAATGGAGTGAACATAATTCTGTGCAATAGAAGTTTTAAAAAAATGAACTTAAAAATTGGCATTACCTATTAAGATATATAATGTTAAATACATATATGTATTTGATGTAGAATACGGTTCAATACATGATGATAACTGAATAAATATAAATACTTGAATAGTTTATAAACTAATAGTGATACTGCTTGAATAGCACAGAAACAATATAATAACAAATGCATACAATTAATTACGCATGTGCCCATACATCTGAATACATCTAAATATATACAAATATATACGAATACACTTGAATAACAATATGTTCACTATTTTCACGATATAAATATAAATTTGTGTGAGATCTCAAATTGTGAATTATACAGTTTGACAAACCAATCATCTAAAAATGGATTAAATAGATTTAACATACATATATTTTTGGGGCACCTATCTAATTATTTGTGTATTGATAAGGTGATGGGCGAGTTCATGTCTCTGAGATATTGATAAATAAAAACTTTAAGAATCTTTCTGAACATTTTCAAGACAATTAGCGGTACACCAGAGAAAGAAAATTACATTGAGATGTAATGACGGTAGTTAAATGTCATCTGATGCCAACTTGCAAGATAATCCTAAAGGCCAAACATAGAGTGATATAGCTGTCAGCGAGAATGTAGAGGTTAACAATATTTAACCTCTTTAGTATCTGTTTATATCTTGTTTGTGCTCTTATCCAGATTAATCATATACTCCCTCCGTTTCAATTTATGTGAACCTATTTCCTTTTTAGTCCGTGCCAAAAAGAATGACCCCTTTCCTTATTTGGAAACAATTTACTTTTATGCAATGATTTATAGCCACACAAAATAAAGGAGCCTCATTTTACACCACAAGATCAAAAGTCTTCTCTCTTTTCTTAAACTTCGTGCCCAGTCAAATGGGTTCACATAAATCGAAACGGAGGGAGTATAAAATATTATACACATTATGAAATGGAATATCCAAGACAGAAACTGAATATTACAGGTTCTTTATATATTTAGAATCAGTTGTTTGGATTGTATATGTCACGACCCAGATTTCCCACCATCGGGGTCATGATGGCGCCTACTAAATGGAAGCTAGGCAAGCCAAATATTAATTATATCTCCATAAATTACCAATTTCTTATTATGACTTATTATTAAAAACATATAAATTACAGCGGAATAATCAAAATTAGCAGAAGACTTAGTCAAATATGATAAAGAAAACCCAAACATGATACACTACCCAAGACTGGTGGAGCAATACTCGTTCGCCAACCATGAAATCTACATCTCGAACCTTACGATCCGCATAAGTCTTCTCCCTGGACTGAGCTGAACGCAATCTCTCCTGAATAGTCTTGACCTTATCCAAAGCCTCCTGAACTAAGTCTGTACCTAACAACCGAGCCTCTCCCGGTTCAAACCATCCAACCGGTGATCGACATCGCCTACCATACAACGCCTCATACGGAGCCATCCGGATGCTAGATTGGTAATCGTTATTGTAGGCGACTCTGCTAATGGCAGGAACCGGTCCCACGAGCCTCCGAAATCAATAACACGAGGCTCGAAGCATGTCCTCTAGAATCCGAATAGTCCTCTCGGACCGGCCATCCGTCCGAGGATGAAATGTCGTACTCAACTGAACCCGAGTGCCTAACTCTCGCCGGACCGCTCTCCGGAACCGCGAGGTAAACCGCGTACCCCGATCGGAGATAATAGATACCGGCACTCCATGGAGACGAACAATCTCCCCTAATGTAAACCTCCGCTAACCTCTCCGATGAGTAGGAGACAGACACTGGAATAAAGTGTGCCGACTTGGTCAACCTATCAACAATGACCCAAATAGCATCAAATTTCCTCCGAGTCAAAGGAAGTCCAGTAACGAAATCCATAGTGATCCGCTCCCATTTCCACTCGGGAATTTCAATCCTCCGGAATACACCACCAGGTCTCTGGGTGCTCATATTTCACCTGTTGACAATTTAGACACCGAGCGACATATGCAACGATATCTTTCTTCATCCTGCGCCACCAATAGTGCTGCCGTAAGTCCTGGTACATCTTCGCAGCACCTGGATGAATAGAATACCGCGAACTATGGGCCTCCGCTAAGATTAACTCTCGAATCCCTTCGACATTGGGCACACAAACTCGACCCTGCAATTTCAATACCCCATCATCATCTAGATTTACCTGTGTGGCACCTCCCCGCACTGTACTGTATCTCTCAACTTACACAAATGAGGATCATCAAATTGCCTCTCACGGATACGCTCAAATAAGGAAGAACGAGCGACCGTGCAGGCTAACACCCTGCTAGGCTCATAAATGTCTAATCTCACGAACCGGTTAGCTAAGGCCTGGACATCTATAGCTAATGGTCTCTGATTGACCGGAATATATGCAAGACTACCCATGCTGGCATACTTTCTACTCAATGCATCGGCCACCACATTGGCCTTACCCGGGTGATATAAAATAGTAACATCATAGTCTTTTAGCAACTCTAGCCACCTTCTCTGCCTCATATTCAACTCTTTCTGCTTAAACAAATACTGAAGACTCTTATGATCGGTGTATACTTCACATGCTACACCATACAAATAATGCCTCCGGATCTTCAATGCGTGAATAATCGCCGCCAATTCTAGATCATGCACTGGATAGTTCTTCTCATGAATCTTCAACTGCCTCGAAGCATAGGCAATAACCTTGCCATCCTGCATTAACACCGCACCAAGCCCAATACGGGAAGCATCACAATAAACAGTATAAGGTCCCGTACCTGTGGGTAAAACCAATACCGGTGCTGTGGTCAAGGTTGTCTTGAGCTTTTGAAAGCTCGCCTCACATTCATCGGACCATTCAAATTGAACACCCTTCCGGGTCAATCTGGTCAGTGGGGTTGCAATAGACGAAAATCCTTCTACGAATCGGCGATAATAGCCCGCTAACCCCAAGAAACTCCGAATATCTGTGGCTAATGTCGGTCTAGGCCAGCTCTTGACTGCCTCAATTTTCTTCGGATCAACCTGAATACCTGCTGCCGTCACAATATGACCCAGGAATGCAACCGAACTTAGCCAAAATTCACACTTTGAAAATTTTGCATATAGCTGGCTATCTCTCAGAGTCTGTAAGGCCACTCTGAGATGTTGCGCATGCTCCTCCTGACTGCGGGAATATATTAATATGTCATCAATGAAGACTATTACAAGCAAGTCTAAATAAGGCCGGAACACCCAATTCATTAATTCCATAAAAGCTGCTGGAGCATTTGTCAACCTAAAAGACATGACCAGAAATTCATAATGTTCATACCGAGTGCGGAACGCTGTCTTAGGGACATCAGATGCCCTAATCTTCAGCTGATGATAGCCAGATCTCAAATCTATCTTTGAAAATACCTTGGCACCCTGAAGCTGGTCAAATAAATCATCAATTCGCTGAAGTGGATATTTATTTTTGATAGTCACCTTGTTTAACTGTCGATAGTCAATGCACATTCTCATCGAACCATCTTTCTTCTTTACAAATAATACAGGTGCACCCCACGGCAAAACACTGGGCCTAATGAAACCCTTTTCAAGTAAATCCTGCAACTGTTCCTTCAATTCTTTTAACTCTGGCGGAGCCATACGGTATGGGGGAATGGAAATGGGCCGAGTGCCTGGGGCCAAGTCAATGCAAAAATCAATGTCCCTATCGGGCGGCATACCTGGCAAGTCTGAAGGAAATACTTCAGGAAATTCGCGAACCACAGGCACAGAGTCAATAGAAGGAACCTCAGCACTAGAATCACGGACATAGGCCAAATAAGCCAAGCATCCCTTTCCAACCATACGCCGAGCTTTAACATAAGAAATAACATTACGGCTAGTATGACCTGAAATTCCTTTCCACTCTATACGAGGCGAATTCGGCAGGGCTAAAGTCACAGGTCTTGGCATGGCAATCTAAAATAGCATGATACGGAGATAGCCAGTCCATGCCTAGTATAATATCAAAGTCCACCATATTTAGGAGTAATAAATCAGCACGGGTCTCGAGACCCTAAATTACTATAATACATGACCGATGAACTCGATCAACCACAATAGAATCGCCTACTGGTGTAGACACATGAACAGGAACACTCAGTGGATCACTGGGCTGAATCAAGTATGGTGCAAAATAGGAAGACACATACGAATATGTAGACCCAGGGTCAAATAATGCTGATGCCTTTCTATCACAAACCAAAATAATACCCGTAATGACGGCATCAGAAGACTCAGCCTCTGGTCTGGCGGGAAGTGCATAACATCGGGGCTGTGCCCCACCACCCTGAGCAGTATCTCTAGGACGATCAGCTGCTGGCTGGTCTCTACCTCTATCGGTCTGAGCTCTTCCTCTATGACCTCTACCTCCACCTCTGTGTCCTCTACCTCCGCCTCTAGCTGGCTGGGCAGGCTGTGAGGGAACTGGGGCCTGAATCATGGCACGAGAACCCTGCTGGTGAGATCTGTCAGAAGCTCGAGGGCAATAGTTTGCAATGTGCCTAAGATCACCGCACGTAAAACAAGCCCTCGGCTACTGAAAATAGCAAAGTGGTGGTGCACCGATAGGCTGCTGATCAGAGTAGCGTGGCCGAGAATTACGATCACCAGAAGTATCATGAGAAACCTGAAGAGCTGAGTGATAAGACTTAGGAGGATAGCCTCTATCATAAAAATCTCTATCTCCAGACGAGGTACCACTGAATCTACCCGAATTACGAGATCTCTTATCCGATCCATGTCTCGCTCCCTGTGACAGAGCCATCTCGATCCGGCGGGCTGCATTAGCCGCCTCCTGAAAAGTGATTTCAATTCCTGCCCCCATAGCCATCTGTAGCCGAATTGGCTGATTCAAGCCATCAATAAACCTCCTCACTCTCTCCCGATCTGTGGGAAGTATGATAATAGCATGACGAGCCAGGTCCACGAACCTAGTCTCGTACTGTGTGACAGACATAGAACCCTGATGAAGACGCTCAAATTGTCTGCGCATAACCTCCCGCTGAGTTGCTGGAAGGAACTTCTCCAAGAATAATTCTGCAAACCGCTCCCAAGTCAAAGATGACGATCCCGCCGGCCTGGTTAGACAATAATCTCTCCACCAAGTCTTGGCGGAACCAGATAACCGAAAAGTAGCAAAATCCACACCATTAGTCTCCACAATGCCCATAGTACGGAGAACTTCGTGGCAGCTGTATAGGAAATCATGTGGATCCTCTGAAGGAGTGCCACTGAATATGGTAGTGAACAGCTTGGTAAACCTGTCCAATCTCCACAACGCGTCAGCAGACATGGCTGCACCATCATTAGACGGAGTCGCAATAATAGGTCGAGCTGCCTCAACTGGCTGAATCACAGGATCTTGCGCCTGGGGAATTACTGGCTCCGGAGTGCGCGTAGCAGGAGTCTGATTACCTCCTCCAGCCCGAGAAGTAGCTGGTGCTACCGGTAATAAACCTGCTCTGGTGATATGATCCATAAAACCTGCTATACGGACCAAAGCATCCTGAAGATCCGGTGAAAACACAGCTCCTCTTGGGACCTGAGCTGGGCCTACCGGGGCTGCTGGGGCTGGAACTTCCTCCTCGATATGAACCTGAGGTTCTGCCACTCGTGCTGCTGCTCGGGGCTGAGCTCTGCCCCTTCCTTGTCCTCTAGGATGACCTCGACCTCGGCCTCTACCCCTAGCAGGAGCTGCCGCTGCTGGGACCTCGGGCTGCTGGTCAGGTAGATGAGGATGCACGTGTCCTTACCATCTGCGGAAGAACAGAGTAGAAGTTCAATTAACATTTAAAAGATCAAGTCGCACGACCGGAAAGAATAAAGGGAATATTTTCCTAACTCCGTAGCCTCTGGAGGATAAATACAGACGTCTCCGTACCGATCCTTCAGACTCTACTAAGGTTGTTCGTAAGTTGTGAGACCTGTGCAACCTAGTGCTCCGATACCAACTTGTCACGACCCGGATTTCCCACCATCGGGGTCATGATGGCGCCTACTAAATGGAAGCTAGGCAAGCCAAATATTAATTATATCTCCATAAATTACCAATTTCTTATTATGACTTATTATTAAAAACATATAAATTACAGCGGAATAATCAAAATTAGCGGAAGACTTAGTCAAATATGATAAAGAAAACCCAAACATGATACACTACCCAAGACCGGTGTCACAATACTCACGAACTTCTAAGAATAATACACATAATTGTCTGAAAGAAAATACAAGCTGTTTATCTCGATTACATGAGATAACAGAATGAAAAGCATAGATAGAAGAGACAACGGGTCCTGCGGACGCCTGCAAGGCTACCTCGTAATCTCACTAGTCGGAAAATCCACAAGTCGCTACTGCCGCTGCTGCTGTCCGTAACCCGTATCCGCGCAAAAAGAGCGCAGAGTGTAGTATCAAGCACAACCGACCTCATGTGCTCGGTAAGTGCCTAGCCTATCCCAGTGAACTAGTGACAAGGCTAAGGCCGGTCACCCACATAAACCTGTACAGTTACAATACATATATATATATATACAAAATATTTATAAGGAAAGACTTTGCTCTGAAATAATAGTCAATAACTCGTGATATCCAGAATAATATAATCCACCGAATAAATCTTACTTTCATGTCTCAATTCCTTTCTCATTTCATATCTCGTGGTAGGCGTACCACCCGCTCCCAACTATCACAATAATTATATCTTGTGGTAGGCGTACCACCCGCTCCCAAATATATCAATAGGCTACCGGCAACTATGGCCAATGCCAAGATTTAAATCACTTTGTGGTCGGCGTGCCACACGATCCCAATTCATAAATATATAAGTGGTCGGCGCGCCACACGATCCCAATTCATAAATATATATATATATATATATATATTACCGGCATTTAGCCAATATCCCAATTCATAAATATATATATATATATATATATATTACCGGCATTTAGCCAATAATCTCTATATCAACAATATTTATAATTACCGGTTCTAAACCAATAATTGATAATAATTTCAACAATTTAACTTCATTACCGGCATAACACCAATAACTCTTAATCAACAATTTATTCATAACTGAATTCCTATTCCTACAAACTAGGATAGAACAAACACTTACCTCGAAAGTTTACGAACGATTCAATCCGTAGCAATGCCTTTTCCTTTCGAATTTGACTCCAATCCAATCGTATCTATACACAATTGATCTAATATCATCAATTCTACTTAACAAACTAGTTCATATTGCTAAATATGATTTTTACAACATTCTGCGCCCGGAATAGTAAAAATCGACCCCGAGCCCACATAATCGAAACTCAAGTTTCGAACCAAAATAAGTTCACCCAATCCTCCATGAGTTCAAATATACAATTTGTTCTTAAGTTCGACTCCAAAACGAGGTCTAGATCGCAACTTCTTTGAAAGCCCTAACTATACCCATTTCTCAAAATTTTCAACCAATTTACACATGTTTAAGCCTAAGAATTTGATTGATGTTGATGAAAAATGAAGAAGACGAGTTAAACAATACTTACTCAATGAACTTTGATGAAGAAATGCCTCAAAGATCGCCTAAGAGCTGTGGAGAAGAAAGGATTTTGTGAAAATGGGATAAAATCCCGTAAGTGTTCTGTTTTGGGTATTAAATCACCGGGCGGAAATTTACCCTACGCGATCGCGTGAATTGGGCTGCGATCGCGTAGAGGAAAGACTGGCCTCTTATGCGATCGCATGCAAAAGGTTGCGATCACGTGGAGAAAAGATTGGAAGCTATGCGATCGCGTGAGGGTTGCTGCGATCGCGTAGAGGAAACTCACCGGGTAGCCTATTTGGCCTATGCGATCGCGTGAACATGACTGCGATCGCGTGGGGGAAGAACTGGAAACTACGCGATCGCGTGAGGGATGCTGCGATCGCGTAGAAGAACTGGCCAATGCTGTGCGATCGCGTGGATGAGGCCGCGATCGCGTAGAACAAAATCCCTTAGAAGAACTGGCCAATGCTGTGCGATCGCGTGGATGAGGCCGCGATCGCATAGAACAAAATCCCTCTGCAGAAACAGCAGAATTTCTGCCGTGTTTTCAAATCCAAAAACACCCCGAACCACCTCCGAAACACTCCCGAGCCCTCGGGGCTCCAAACCAAATATGCACACTAACTCAAAAACATCATACGAACTTGCTCGCGTGATCAAATCGCTAAAATAACATCAAAATCAATGGATTGAGCCTTAAAACTCAAGAATTCTTTCAAATTTCATAATTTCCAAAATTTCCAATTTAAGGCCAAAATGCGTCAAACGACGTCCGTTTTCAACCAAACTTTACAGGAAGCGCTTAACCAATATATATGACCTGTACCGGGCGTCGGAACCAAAATACGAGCCCGATACCAGTACTTTTTAATCAAAATTCAGTTTCATTTTCCTTAAACATTTTCGGAAAACAATTTAACAGAAAAATTCTTTTACCGGGGTTCTAGACCTCGGATTTCAATTCCGGCATATGCCCAAGTTCCATATTTTTCTACGGATTTTCTGAGACAATCAAATCACGGATCCGGGTCCGTTTACCAAAAATGTTGACCAAAGTCAACCATATCAATATTAATATCAAAATTCTTCAACTTTTTCACATATTTCACATATTTCAACATAAATATTTTCCAGCTTTGTGCCCGAACTTCGAGGCAACTATAAATGAGGTTTTCAAGACCTCAAAAGCTCGGAATGATTAATAAAACAAGTGATGACCCTTTGGGTCGTCACAGTATATCCAAATTAGAAACTGAATATTACAGGTTGTATATATATTCAACAGTCTGAAAAGTATGTACCTAGCCTATGGTATTTACATCTATTAAACATGTATGTTTATATGTCATCAAATGTGTATGTAGTAGTATTCAAAAGTATTTGGTTGTCTTTGTATATTATAGTCAGACACAGTGTATAACAGATTGTATAAGTATGTATTAAACATGATGTATTCGAATATATAGTATTCAACAGAATTTGACAGTCTTTATTCATATACAAACCAAATATATATATATATATATATATATATATAATTTGACAGACTGTATTCGTATGTATACAAACTTATTTGTTTGGTTTGTATATTCAAAAAGATTATATAATCTCAAATCCAAACACTTTTTTGTATCTATAATTATTTATATGTATTCATAAAAAATATCTGACTTAGATATTACATGATATTGATACATGTATTCAAGTATATTAAGAAGTTTGATACATGTATTCAAGTATATACATATTACTTTCGTATATCTAATTAATTTAACAATGTATTCAAATATATTTATTTATATTCTTTTTATTGACTATATTTATATATATATATATATATATATATATATATATATATATATATTTAAGCTTGCATTATACGTTTAAGCCAGAAAATAGTAGTTAGATGTATTTCAAATCTGCCGCAACAAAATACAATTCACATTCAAACTTGTTTTGTATTTACATGTATTTATATGTATTCATAAACATGAATGAATTATGTATATATGTCTTTTATATTACACGAACATACATATGTATACATTACACATAATACAGATGTCAATGCTCTTTGTGTTGATGTAAGAGTGGAGGGGAATACTATATCTCAATTGCCATGTAATATACCACATATATGCCACGATGGTGTATCTTGAGAATTCAATGTATCATAATTTGAGCTGGACGGGCAAGTTTCTTCCAAGTCAAATATTTGAAACTAGAATTGTGATACATCATGCAACAATAAATATTAAATCAACCCCATTACCATCTCATAGGAATCAGTTATCAAGTCGATGGTATTCTTCGCCTTACGAGTCGAACTTCGACTCAGCCGGTTAGTGAATTATTAAACAAAAATAATACTTTATAAAGTTATGATCAATTTTCTCACGGTATCTATAATTAAATATATCTATTCACGACTTCAATTAACAATAGATACCTTTGTAATGTTGACTCCCATATTTGAAAAAAGACACCCATTTGAAAATGATTTAATATCGGGGCCACATCAAACATTAGTCATCTAGGAATATGAGAAATGAGTTTGTGATGGTCTTCTCTCTAGACATGAACTAAAGTGAGCTTTTTTCCCGTTATGTCTATTATGTATTTATATTTTTGAAAATGGATATAATATGTTTTTTCCAATTCCTTGTAAAAGTGATTTGGAAGACCATTGCAAGAAGAACAAGTCAATACTGCATATACCGTTAGATTTTGGTGTTGATCAAGTAACTTAAAAAAATTGGTTTTACCTTCTCTCGTTCGACGGTAAACTATGGGATGACAATGTAAGCTATACCCCTTCCAAACCTTAAACTGTAATGTTTAATATGTGCATAAAAATCCACATATTATTTAAATGAATGTAGATCTTTCCTCAAAGAAGATACTTCATCAGTTTTTCAATATGTCGGCTTCTTGTCATGCAGTACATTTTATGCTATTTCTAATACGCCAACAGGACAAATCTTGGATTGAGTCTCTGCATTTGAGGGATCTATAACCTGTTCTTTGTGTTTTTTGTGGGGCAGTGATGAATGTGGACCAACACTTACAGCACATTTCTTCTTAGACTGATGATACAGTGTAGGAGTAAAGCCATCCGAATCCCCTGCGAACTTGTCTGAATGAGTAGGGGTATGACTGTTCTCTACATGAATGCCTACTAGAGGAATATGAATAACGGCAAGCTCTATATCGCTTGGCTAGATGTCATTGTAAATAATCTAAAAAATGAAATACACTCAAAGTGAACTAGCTTTGTTGTATGCAAATCTAAAATCAAAATGTAGGTTGAATTCAAATATAGGTTGTATGCAGCTGTATTGACTAACATAGATATATTAAAAAATATAGCCACCTAACAAATAGTAAATTACCATATTTTCTTGGTCATTGAACATGTCGTTCACCAGATAAGCAAAGTTTGGCTGATTTACGGTGGATCTTCAATTGAGTATTCTAGGTACCCGGTTAGCAACTCACAGTACAATTTTGGGATCAACATTTGAACAGCACTCGTAAAACCAAACTTGCATAGCAAAAGGCATCACATCTTTCCTATAGTACTTCTTCTAAGATTTCATCTTCTTGCTAATAGATTTTTTAAGATTTTCTAATTCTTTTATACCCCATGAATAATTAGAATGTCTCCCACTCTCGATCAAGTCAAAATGTAGTTTTGGGATGGTAGTGTTGTTCTTCTTGGATGAAAATATGAAAGTGTGTATTAAATATAACACAATTATCTTGATGACATCCCCATCGTTGTCATGACCCCAATTCTTCTCAGCAAAGCATTTCAACAAATATTTCTTTTTGACAAGATTTGCACCGCCAAAGTAATATCAACAATCTGGTTAGGAACATTTTTATTGAACTGAAAATCATCAGGGTTACTGTCACGACCCTAGTTCACCAATTGTGAACATGTCGTGATGGCACCCAGTCCCCACGACTAGGTAAGCCTAACACGTTGCGGAATATACAAGTTATAAATATTTAAATAAGAAACAACGGAAAATAGCATAAAAGATTTGTAATCCGTGCCGCTTGGCACATACATCCATCACACCGTGAATAAGACACTACCAAGATCCGGAACCCCACGGTAACACAGACAAAAAGGGAAATACAACTGTGGCTCTATGTGTAAAGAGTATCTAACAACGACATGAAGAAAAATGTCAACTAGTACTACTAGAATAGAAGGGAAGCCTCCGGATCCGCGGACGTAGCGGATCATACCTCGAAGTCTCCCAGAAAGCTGCGGAATCACCTAGCACGAGCCTGCTCTGATGTACCTGGATCTGCACAACAAAAGTGTGCAGAAAAGTAGCATGAGTACACCACGGCGGTACTCGGTAAGTGCCAAGCCTAACCTCGATGGAGTAGTGACGAGGAAGGTCAGGGGCCCTACTGAGAAACAATAATAATATGATGATAACAAATAAACAGTTTAAAAGATAATAACAATAATTTCCGAAATAACAATCATAAGATGATTACCGCAACTGTCTACAATTAAGCTAACAACAAATAATCAACTCAATAAAACAAATCCATGACCTGTGGGAATTGAACCCACAGTCCCATTCTCAGTACCTCTGGGTCTCCGGGAATCGAACCCGCAGCCCATGTCTCAATAATATCTCAATAACTCAAGATCTCCGGGAATCGAACCCGCAGTCCCTACCAATAAGTCAGGATCTCGGGAATTGAACCTGTAGTCCATATTTTCAATAATCTCTTGATCTCGGGAATTGAACCCGTAGTCCATATTTCAATAATCTCGGGATCTCGGGAATTGAACCCGTAGTCCATATTTCAATAATCTCAGGATCTCGGGAATTGAACCCGTAGTCCATATTTCAATAATCTCAGGATCTCGGGAATTGAACCCGTAGTCCACAACCACAACAAGTAAAGGAATACACAGAGAGAAATATAATATGCTTAACGACAACTTCGTCGATAAACAGCGCCAGCGGTTACCAAGAAAACTCAAGTAAGTCAATTAAGCAGCTAGACAGTTAGATTCTATCTAATCATGCTTTTCTAACTACTACCGGGTAGGAATATCGAATTTAACAACTAAGAACAGGAATATCACTCATTGAACATTTTGAGTAAAGTATGTGTTCAACAACCGGCGCATGTACACGCCCGTCACCTCGCGTACAAGGCATTTAAAGTATCACAATAATATCCTAGGGGTGAAAGTCCCCCACACGAAGTTAGACAAGCCACTTACCTCAATTCCGGTACAAAACCGCTAAGAAATAACTCTCTTGCCGCGAATGTCGGCCTCCACAGGTGTAATATCTGATAAAAATCAATGGAATCACATCAAAATAGGCCAATTGGGCATTACCCAATCAAAATAACTCAAAATACACCAAATCCCACAAGTTGTCAAAACCCGACTTTCGGTACGCTTATCGAAAAATCACGAAAATTATATATTTAGGTTCCTCATCTCAATACGAGTCTAGGCATATAAAATTTACCAAAATCGGACTCCATTTGCCCACTCAAATCAGAGATTTTCTAACATTTAGGCCTAGGGCTCAAACCCACCTTTAATCCACCATTTTCAGTGAAATAATCACGGATTTCATGATAAACCAACGAATTAAGGTCAAGAAACTTACCCCCGATGATTTCCCGATGATTTCCCGATGATATCCCAGCGTTTCCCCTTCAAAATCCTTTTTTGTGAATGGGGGTCGCGGATGTTATGTTCTGAACTTAAGCTCACTGCCAGACCCCATTGCTCATCGCGTTCGCGTTACTGTTCACGCGTTCGCGATGAACAACCCAACTTCCTCTTCGCGAACGCGACGCCATCCCACGCGTTCGCGATACTCAGCCCCAGTTACCCTTCGCGAACGCGACGCTCCATCACGCGTTCGCGATGAACAATCTCCCAGCCGCCGGGTCCTTCCTCTACGCGAACGCGTACACTCCCACGCGAACGCGAAGCTCTACCCTTTTCTTCTACGCGATCGCGACCCCAAGTCACGCGAACGCGAAGCTTCACCTTACCTTGCCTACACGAATGCGACACCCCTTATCGCGAATGCGATGCTTTACTGTGCCAAGCCTTCGCGAACGCGGCCCATGCCTCGCGAACGCGAAGGCTTAATGCCTGGGCAGAAACCTGCAATTTTACAGCAGGCCTTTTCCAAGTTCAAATGCCCGATTGATGGTCCGAAATCCTCCCGAGGCCCCCGGGACCCCAACGAAAACCACCAACATATCCCAAAACACGATACGAACTTGTTCCAATCATAAAAACACCATCCTAAACATCAAAATCACCAATTACACACGGATTCAAGCCTAAGTTTCTTCAAAACTTTCAAAACTAACATTCGATCCAAAACCCGATCAAACGACGTCCAAATGACCTGAAAATTTGCGGACATATCCAAAATCACATAACGAAGCTACAGAAATTGTCGGAATTCCATTCCGACCCCGGATCAAAATCTCACCTATCGATCGGATTCGCCAAAATTTCAACCTTCGGCATTTCAAGCCTAATTGAGCTACGGACCTCCAAAATATATTCCGAACGCGCTCCCAACCCCGAAATCACCTAACGGAGCTAATGGAACCATTGGATTTCCGTTCCGAGATCGTCTTAACACTGTTCCGGCTACGTGCCATTTTCTAGCTTTAAAGTTCTCATTTAGGGACTTAGTGTCCCAAAATGCTCCAAATTTCAGAACCGACTCTCCCGGCAAACCACAATAGCAGAAATGAACTTAGGGGAACAGTTAAATTAGGGATTGGGGCGTGATTTTCTAAAACGACCGGTCGGATCGTTACAGTTACCAACACGATTGAGACCAGTCACAAGCGCCAACTCCCTTATTGTGAAAGATAATATTGTACCATTGATCTATATTGAAAATACATTGTCCGGACGTTCTTCTAACTACTGAATCATGAAGCACCTAGACAATTGAGGTTGGACTTCAGAACACTTCATTTCAAGGAAACTTTCAAAATAATTAGTACCCACTTGTTTGTACTGCTCTAGAGTAAGTTTTTTTTTGAAGTTGGAGATTATATCTGTGTTAGTATATGAACTAATATGCGATGAAAAAATTGGCCGTTGTTTAACAAAGAGCTTAATTTCCTGCATATAACAAGAATTACAACAAAGATTTCAGATGTCAATATCAATACATATTTCATAGTATAATTATTCTAAATACAAATAAATACAATCGAATACAATATGCAAAAATACACTCGAGAAAGAAATCAGTGATATAAATAGATTTATATATATAATACATTCACATATAACTCTAAAAGACATTTCAATTAGTAAAAACTAGTGAAGAGAATGTTAGTCTAGTAAGTACAAAAAACAATGAATAAAAATATAGAATACATCTGAGTACTACTAAATGCATTATAATCATACGAACTAGTGAAGTTGAAATTTGTATACGTAACATCTACGTATTTCTATAACTGATTTCTGTAAGTACAAAATACAGTGAATGTACATTTCGAATACATCTAAATGTATTTAGACACATAAAAATTAGTAAAATCAAAATTTATATATATATACTGAAAAATAGAGGAATAAATCATAAATTACCTTTTCTTCTTGTCTATCCGAGCTTTTAATTGAATCAACATCCTTTCCCTTGCCACATGAAGCTTCAGCAATATGTTTTTTCCTCTTTTACACAGCGAGAAGTCTTGTTTATTTCAATGATTTCTCAACTTGGGCTATTTTAAAATTGTCATTGCGTAATTTTGTTCTCCTCTCCGCTGCCATTTCGCTACTGAACCTGCATCCAATTCCCATTGAGTGATTTGCAAATAGAAAGATGGGTTATTAAAATTGAGCACTTTAGTGGGTATACCTCTTGCAACCAAGTTGTGGGATGTTGCATCAGACTACGAGTAAATCTCAAGTTTTCTGTTGAATACAGAAAACTTAGTGAGTAGAGATACAGAATAAACAAAATATCTAAATTCTAACAAGTTACATACTTACCACACTAATTATAGCAAAAAATAAAGACAATTGAGATATACACTGTAGATTGCATGGATGAAATTAGGGTTAAGACTGAGAATGGAGAAGAACTAGGCGATGTGGGTGAGAAGAATTCTGATTTTGAGCATCATGTTTACAAGGAGAGGGGAAATTAGGGAATAGAATGGGGTGTATCAAAGTAGAAAGAGCAAGAACGGGGATTGAGAAGTTTATATGAAATACAGTAATAATGTGAGAGCAAAATCTAAAAAAGGAGATAAAAAATAAAAAAAAAAACGTATTTAGTGACTTAAGGGTAATATGTAACAAATATTAGATATTTTTATATAAACATTAAAAGGTATTTATAAAATTTAATTTTTTTAAATGGTATTTATTTAAATTGAATAAGGTATTAACCTTTGCTATAGGAGATAAAAATTCTTTTATTTTTTAATAAGTGTATATATTTGTGTTGACCCGACCCCTCGTCTCATGTGTTACTGCTCCGTTTCCTTCATTTTATGCTTTATCATCTTTCGTTATCTGTATCTGGTGTGTTAGATTCGATTCGGATTGGTTTGATAAGAAATGGGACACTTAGTCTCTTTAAGGAAGGTTTAAGTTAGAAAATGTCAACCAAACGTTGAATTATGAGTTATAGGGTTCGGATGTAATTATTCGTAATTCGGTTAGCTTCGGGAGATGATTTGTGACTTAGGAGTGCGATCGAAATTAATTTTGGAGGTCCGGTGTAAAATTAGGCTTGAATTGGCGAAGTTAGTATTTTGACGAATTCCGGTTGATAGGTGAGATTTTGATCAGAGGGTCAGAATGGGATTGCTAGAGTTGCTGTATCTTCCATATGTGATTTGCGATGTGCGTGGATAATTCATGTCATTCAGACTTCATTTGGTCAGGTTTTTTATTAGAAGTGCATTTCAGAAGTTTTGAGAAACTTAGGCTTGAATTCGATGAGGTTTGAGTAATTGGATGCTATTTGAGGTGTTCTGATGATTAGAGAAAGTTTGGATAATGGTTTGAGATATGTTGGTGCTATTGGTTGAGGTCCTAGGGCCTTATGTGATGACCCGGCCCGTCGTCACATGAATTACCACCTCGTTTTCCCCATATTATGTTGCTCTATGTCTCTATATCAGTATTTGAGTCGATCGGGTAGAATATGATTGGTTTTAGTTGGAAATGATGTAATTAGTCTCATAAAGAGGAGCTTGTTTTAGAAAAGTCAACCGGATATTGACTTATGAGTTAGAGGTCTCGGAAGTGGATTTCGATGATTCGGTTAGCTTCGGGAGATGATTTGTGACTTAGGAGTGCGATCAGAATGGATTTTGGAGTTCTGGTGTAGAATTAGGCTTGAATTGGCGAAGTTAGTATTTTGGCGAATTTCGATTAGTCGTTGAAATTTTGATATGGGGTTCAACAAGGAATTCTGACAGTTACAGTAGCTCTTTTAGGTGATTTTAGATGTGCAGGTAAAATTTCAGGTCATTCGGAGGTGTTTTGGTCGGGTTTTTTATCGAATGTGTGTTTCGGAAGTTTTATAGAAACTTAGGTTTGAATCAGTGGTGAATTGATGATTTTGGTGTTGTTTGGCGTGTTTTGATGATTGGAACAAGTTCGTATGATATTTTGGGGTATGTTGGTGCTTTTGGTTGGGGTCCCGGGGGCCTCGGGGTGATTTCGGGTGGTCAATCGGACCATTTTTGGACTTGTTATGTTGCAGGTTTTCAACTGAAGGGTTGTAGAAAATTCACTCATCGCATTCGCGTGGGTAGGGTTGCGAATGTGTAGAGGAGAAGTTGGAGGTCTGGGAATTAGTCATTGTGTTTGCGTCTCCTTGGTCGCGTTCGCGTAGTATCGATAGGCGAAGCTTCGCATTTGTAGTAGTTGTGTCACATTCGCGTAGAGGAATCTGTGAGGCCAGGAAATTGGCCTACGTATTCGCGTTAGTTAAAGTCTCAGGCCTTCCCGTTCGCGTGGGAGATGCCGTGTTCGCGAAGGGCATTTTTGGCAGCCTCATTATTTGGTCATCGGGAATGCGTGGGTTAAGGCCGCGTCGTAGAGTAAAATGCCTGGGCAGAACGGTTTTTATTAAACATTTCATTCGCAATCCAATCACTATTTTCCTCCATTGTTGACCACCTCAAGAGCTTTTTGGTAGAATTTTAAGAGGGTTTTGATGGGAATTGATTGGAGGTAAGTCTCGTGTCCTAGAAACGCTATTTTATTGAAGAATCAACCATTATTCTTGGAAAATTGGGTGAAATTTTGAAGAAGTAGGGCTTGGGTTTTGAAATGACAAATTTGGGATTTGAGGGGGAATTTGAACTCTGATTTTGATGAATTTGATATGTATAGACTCGTGGCGAGACGAGGAACGATGATGTGAATTTTGTAATTTTTTTAGAAGTGGGCTCGGGGCGGGTTTTGCCAACTTCGTGATTTTTGTTATTTTTCGAGTCCTTTCAATTGGGTTATGATTCATTAGCCTATTGTGATGTATTCCTTGTGGTTTTGGTCAGATTCTACGCACGAGGAGGTTCATTTACAAGGGAAGTGCAAGGCGAGCTAGGATTTTGGCCGGCTTGAGGTGAGTAATGGTTATAAATAATGTTCTAAGGGTTTGAAACCTCGTATTTGCACTATGTTGTGCTATGTTGAGATGAGATACGTGCTGTATGATGAGCGTGGTGATGTTACCGTTGGGGATTCGGACTCGGTAAATCCCGATTGATGACTCTATTGTAGTTTTGACTAAGACTGATTTAATATCAGTATATTTAGGCTAGTTGCCATGTTTGGGGCCTTGTGCCGATCTGTAGAACTCTTAGAGGGCATGTGAGCTAGTTGACCTCACTTTACTTGTTAAAATCATAATCTCAGTCATGTTCATAATCGTAAAACATAATATGAACCGAACTTAGCGATCTGCACTCTAAATAAGGAATACCTGGGGTTAGAAACCCTGTCTTAGCTGAGTGGGCCCAAGAGGCCAAGTCTATATTGACTAAGAGGGGTGAAGGACTCCAGAGTGAGGGTATTTGATATATACCGGATCGGGCTGCGTGCCCCAACAATATATATATATATATATATATATATATATGGATCAGATTGCACGCCGCAGTAATATATTATATGGATCAAACTGCACACCGCAGTAGTATAGCGCTTGGGTTGTAGGAGCTCCTCCGGAGTCTGCACACCCCCAGTGAGCGCAATCCACTATTATTATTGGATTGAGGTGCACCGCAGCAGTATATACTAATATTGGATCGGGGTCCACACCGCACCAGTATTTTGTATGGATCGGGCTGCGCACCGCAACAGTGTTGGTAAATTGCTGGATTTATAGAGATATTCACCTATTTTTCCCTGTTAGTTGTTATTTACTGCATTTACTATTGGTTATAGAACTTTATCATGTTTTTACGAGAATTCTTACTTTCAGTTGTTATTTATTGCTATTACTCAGTGAGGCGGAGTACTCACTTTACTCCCTGCACCTTGTGTGCAGATACAGGTAATTCGGAGGCATAGATGAGTCATTGTTGCTGCTCAGTCTATTTTATTGGAGTCATTGAGGTAGCTTCCTGCCGTCCGCAGGACCCGATTTCTCCTCTTGTCTTTCTTTTTCTTCAGCATCTAGACTTTCATACGTATAGGATGTTGCTCAATTGTATCTAAAGGCTCTTACTCGTGACGTCTGATCTGATAGGGGTTTTATTGGTATTATTATAGTTTTTGCACTATTTTTTTATTATTATCCCAGATTGAAATTTTTCTAAACTGATGATTTCAATTCAAATAATAGATAAGGAGTTTCGTATTTAGGGTTGTGAGTGTTAGAAAGGTCGGGCTTGCCTAACAAGTTGTTGGGCGCCATCACGATCGGTGTTTGGGTCGTGACAAGTTGGTATCAGAGCCCAAGTTACTAGGTCTCGCGAGTCATGTGCCGGTTTGGTAGAGTCTTGCGGATCGGTATGGAGACGTTTGTACTTATCCTCGGGAGGCTGCAGAACCTTTAGGAAAAAACTTCATATTCTTGAAATTTTTGTCGTGCGACTTTGTTGATCTGAGAACTAAACTTCTATATTCTATTCTCTCGCAGATGGCGAGAACCTATGCTACCGGACGTGGAGGACGACCACCAGTACCACCCCTTCGAGGTCGTGGATGCGGTCGTGGCGGTAGCCGAGGTAGAGTAGCAGAGGCAGCATCTGTTGACCCACCAGTTGCCTCAGTTCAGGGCCAGACTCCAGTTGTTGATGCTCCAGCATCACATATGTGAACACCAACAGTGCCTATTATTATTCTCGGTCTCCAGGAGACTTGGCCCAAATACTATCAGTTTGCACTAGCCTAGCCCAGGTAGTCTCAGCCACCACTACAGTGGCTACTTATTCGGTAAGGGGAGGCAGTCAGACCCCCGCTGCTCGTATACCCGAGCAGGTGACACAGAGTTTACAAAAACTGGGTGAAGCTCCAACTCAGTTGGTGGTTCCGGTTCAGGATTTTGTGGTCCCAGCCATGCGAGATGATGAGCAGCGTCGTCTCGAGAGGTTTACTTGGCTTTAGCATCCAGTTTTTAGTGGTTCTTGGGGTGAGGATGCCCAAGGGTTTCTTGACAAGTGTCAGTGTATGCTTCGGACGACAGGGATTTTAGAGTCCAGCAGGGTAGCATTCACCGCATTTTAGTTTACTGGTGTCGCCTTCACATGGTGGGAGGCATATGAGCGGCGTAGGCCAATAGGTGAAGCATCGTTGTTATAGCAGGAGTTCTCCACTATCTTTTTGGAGAAGTGGGTACCATAGTCTTAGAGAGAGGAGCTGCGTAGGCAGTTCGAGTGGCTTCGACAGGGTAACATGATTGTGACCCAGTATGAGGCAAGATTTTCAGAGTTAGCCTGTCATGCCTCGTGGATGGTTACGATCGATAGTGAGAGGATCAAGAGGTTTGTGGATGGACTTAACTATCACCTTCATATTCTGATGACTCGAGAGAGACTCTTGGGTATTCCCTTTGAGGATGTAGTTGATATTGCTCATGATATTGAGTTGGCTCGCCGTCAGGATAGAGAGGAGAGGGAGGCCAAGAGGCCTCAAGGTTCTGGTAGCTTTAGTGGTGCTCCGTCTAGGGGTCAGTTCCAGCAGAGCAGAGGTTGTTCCTTCAGGCGTTCTCAGTCGACCCGTTCGGAGTATCGTGGGTCATCTTCCAGTCCGGGTCATCAGGGTTATCAACAGGGCCAGTCGTCTCTTAGTGCTTTACCAGCTTAGAGTTCATCACGAGCTCCCATCTGTTCAGGGTTCATCCCGGCCGAGTGCATCAGCTAGCCACTCTGGCACGAGGAGTTCCCTTTAGTCCCAGTTTCCATCACATGGGAGTTGCTACGAGTGTGGTGAGTTCGGGCATATGCGGAGGGAGTGTCCTCACAATGTAGCCAATTCATCTCAGCAGAGAGGCCAACCCTCATCTTCCGGTCCAGTATCTTCAGCACCCGCCCTACCAGCTAAGGGTAAGGGACATGCACCTAGGGGCCACCCCAGAGGGGGAGGCCGATCAGGTGGTGGTCAAGCTCGATTCTATGCTCTTCAGGGATGGTCAAATGCTATTGCTTCGGATGCTAACACGGGTATTATTTTAGTTTGCCACAGGGATGCCTGATTTTTATTTGATCCCGATTCTACCTATTCCTATGTATCGTCATACTTTGCTCATCATTTGGGTAAGACCCGAAGGTGTCTTGCTTTACCTATGCATGTATCTACCCTGGTGGGTGATACTATTGTTGTGGACCACGTAAATTTGTCCTGTCTTGTTACTATTCAGGGTCTAGAGACCCGAGTTAACTTATTATTGTTTAGCATAGTAGATTTTGATATTATTTTGGTCATGGATTGTCTACCTTCGTGCCATGCTATTCCAGATTGTCACGCCAGGATAGTTACATTGGCTATGCTGAGTGTTCCGAGGATTGAGTGGCGTGGCTTAACTGACTATGTTCCTAGTAGGGTGATTTCCTTCTTAAAGGCCCAACGGATGGTTGAAGGGTTGCCTATCGTATTTGGATTTTGTGAGAGATGTTGAAGCTAAGACTCGTAGCCTTGATTATGTTCCCGTTGTGAGGGATTTTCCAGATGTATTTCCAGTGGACCTAGCGGGCATGCCACCGGACATGGACATAAATTTTGGTATTGATTTGGTGTCGGGCACTCAACCTATCTCTATTCCTCCATATCGTATGGCACTAGATGAGTTAAAGGAGTTGAAGGAGCAGCTTCAGGAACTCCTAGATAAGGGGTTTATTCATCCTAGTGTCACCGTGGGGTGCCCCGGTCTTATTTATGAAGAAGAAAGATGGCACAATGAGAATGTGTATTGACTACAGGCATCTAAACAAGGTGACAGTGAAGAATAAGAATCCACTACCCCGTATTGATGGTTTGTTTGACCATCTCCATGGAACAAGGAAATTCTCTAAGATTGATCTCTATTCAGGCTATCACCAGTTGAAGATTAGAGATTCAGATATTATGAAGACGGCTTTCAGGACTAGATATGGGCACTATGAGTTTCTTGTTATATCTTTTGGGCTGACCAATGCCCCAGACGCATTCATACACTTGATGAACAATGTAATTTCGGCTGTATCTGGCTTCATTTGTGATTATGTTTATTGATGACATCTTGGTGTACTCGTATAGCCAGGAGGAGCACGCAAAACATTTAAGAGTGGTATTACAGAGACCGAGGGAGGAGAAACTTTATGCAAAGTTTTCCAAGTGTGATTTTTGGCTTGGTTCTATCGCTTTCCTAAGGCACGTGGTGTCCAGTGATGGTATTCAGGTTGATCCGAAGAAGATAGAGGTAGTGCAGAGTTAGCCCAGACCGACCTCAACCACAAATATTCGTAGTTTTCTTAGGTTGGCGGGTTATTATCACCGGTTTGTTCAGGGATTTTCTTCTATTGCATCGCCCTTGACCAAGTTGACTCAGAAGGGTGCTCCATTCGTGTGGTCCGGGGAGTGTGAGGAGAGCTTTCAGAAGCTCAAGACAACTTTGACCACGGCTCTAGTGTTGGTATTGCCATCAAATTCAGGTTCTTACGTTGTGTATTGTGATGCTTATAGAGTTGGGATCTGATGTGTGTTGATGCACGAGGGTAGAGTTATTTCATATGTTTCTCGTCAGCTGAAGCCCCATGAGAAGAACAACCATGTACATAATTTGGAGTTGGCTGCTATAGTACATGCTTTGAATATTTGGAGGCACAACTTATATGCCGTATCTTGTGAGGAATATACTAATTATCGCAGCCTTCAACATTTGTTCAAATAGAAGGATCATAATTTGAGGTAGCGGAGGTGGCTTGAGTTACTCAAGGATTATGATATTACCATTTTGTATCACTCGGGGAAGGCCAATGTCGTGATCAATGCTTTGATCCGGAATGCGGTTAGTAAGGGCAGCTTGGCATACATTCCATTTGGGTAGAGGCCTTTTGCAGTTGATGTCCAAGCTTTGACCAATCAGATGGTGAGGCTAGATATTTTGGAGCCTAGTCGGGTGTTGGCTTGTGTGGTTTCTTGTTCTTCCATGTATGACAGCATTAGAGAGCACCAGTGTGATGATCCATATTTTCTTGCCCTTAAGGACAAGGTTCAGCATGATGATGCCAGGGATGTGACTATTGATAATGATGGTGTGTTGAGGATGCAGGGCTGGATTTGCAGGCCCAAGACAGGACCGGTACACATGGTCCACAATAATGGTATCACCCACCGGGGTAGATACATGCACGGGCAACACAAGACACCCTTGGGTCGTGCCCAAATGAGGAATCAAATATGAAGATACATAGGATCAAACAAAATTGAGGCATCTCTGTGGCAGACAAAAATAATACCTATAATAACAGTGTCTAAAGCAACCGCATCTGAATGGCCCTGAAAGAGTATAGCAATGAGCCTGACCACCTAATCCGCCTCCGCCTCGAGGGCGACCCATGGCTACCTGACCCGCACTCCTAGCTGGCAGGGCGGGTGCTGAAGTAGATGGACCAGATGATGAGGGTTGTCCCCTCTGCTAAGATGGCCTGGATACAAGGCGGGGACACTCTCTCCGAATATGCCCAAACTCCCCCACACTCAAAGCAACTCCCAAGTGCTGGGGCTGGGACTGAAGGGAACCCCTCGCACCGGAGTGGCTAGCTGAAGAACTCGATCGGGAAGAACCCTGAACAGATGGAGCCTGAGAAGAACACTGCACTGGTATGGCAATGAGAGATGGCTGGCCCTGATGAGAACTCTGATGACCTCGGCCAGAAGATGACGCACGATACTCTAATCGGGATGTCTATGGAGATCTAAAAGAACGACCTCAGCTCTATTGACCCTGGCATCTAGACTGAGCACCACTGAAACTGCCTGATCACCGAGGCCTCTTGGCCTCCCTCTCCTCTCGTCTCGGCAACAGTCTGTCTCAATGTCGCGAGCAATATCAACTGCATCCTCGAAGGAATGACTCAGGACCCTCTCTCGGGTCATCAAGATACGAATAGGATAAATAAGTCAATCCACAAACCGCTTGATCCTCTCCTGATCAGTAGGAACCATCCATGGTGCATATCTAGCTAACTCTGAAAACCTCACCTCATACTCTGTCACTGACATATCCCCCTGATGGAGCCACTCAAACAACCTGCGAAACTCCTCCTTCTGAGATAGTGGTATCCACTTCTCCAGGAAAATAGTGGAGAACTATTGCCATGTCAATGGTGCCACACCTACCAGCCTACAACGCTCATAAGCCTCCCACCATGTGAAGACTGCTCCTTGAAACTAGAAAGTAGTAAATGATACACCACTCGACTCAAGAATCCTTGTTGTACAAAGCATACGATAGCACTTGTCTAGAAATCCCTAGGCGTTCTCGCCCGAAGTACCACTGAATATAGGGGTGAAAGTTTGCTAAACCTCTCAAAACGACGCTGCTCATCATCAGGCATCACTGGGACCCTGTCACCCTGAACCTAAATAACCGGCTAAACTGGAGCCACTTGTCACGCCCCAAATCGGGGAACATGACCGGCGCCTGACCGGGTTGCCCCAGTCAAGCGGACCTGGGTGTCTTTCATTCCCACGCGTTACCCCTGTGTTGATTGTTTCTCATTAACCAAATATCTTACTAACCATGAATGATTTCACATTAAACAAATAAAACCATACGAGTGATTCATTAACAAGTTTGCGGTTTTTACAACGCCCGACATAACATAATGTATACATAAGACTGGAGTCCCACAGTTTACATGTCTACAGAGCCTCTAGATACAAAAAAGGGAATACAATACTTGCCGGTAACAAGGCTCCGGCTATACCTTACAAAACCAAATGAAATCTAAACAAAAGTGGCATGAACCACACAGGGCCCCAAGGAAGAAAGGGGCTCACCAAAACGGGCAGTGGAAGGAGAAGGATACTACTGCCGATGAGCTGAAGTGCCTGCTATCGATCCACCTACAATCATAACACGAATGTAGCGTCCCCGGCAAAAGGGACGTCAGTACACTTGAATTGTACTGGCATGTATGGACAAACTTTGTCCCAAGTTAAACTCAAACCCTTGAATTACATCAACAATTAATTAAGCCAGCCAACCATGTTTCCACATTTTCCTCATTTCAAATAATTCTCAACACAAAGCACTTTCTACGATCAACCAATTTAACAATAACCAATCAATCACGTAAAGCACAAGTAGTCAAACAAAGGGGCAATCGGTGCCCCACAGGTTGCAAACTCTCCTGCTGTCTCCTTTCACAATTTCACATCATTGATTTTTGTATCAATTTTCAATAGCGATTTCGATCGCTTTCCATCCTTATTACCCACGACCACCCTTATTACCTCGGCCACCCTTATCACCCCAACCCACACCTTATTTCTTCATGTTGTGGCGCGCAACCCGATCCCACCGTACAGTTTTAAAACACAACAAGTACAAACAGTAGATAAGGCATTTCACACAATTTCAACAAGTTCAAATAAGCAACTTACAGGTTGGTTCATGTTCACAATTACTTCTCAAGCCAATATGACAATCAAGTTACAAATGTTCCAAAAATCAAGAGTATTCATACCGTATTGTTCAATGACTTACCAATCCTCAAGTGTTTCGTTTCTTTTCCACAAAGTACCATATATGCCATTATAGCCATTATTCACGATTCTTTTACCAAATTAAACTCTCATTTTACATCCTCATAGCTCAACAACAAACTTTGAATATCCAACAACACCATCAAGAATTTCACACAATTTGTCAATTTAACACGAACCAAACAAACTTCACACATATAGGCGATTTCACAAGAATCAAAATTTGCCATACATACCTGGTGATGAGTTTTCTTCCTACTTTATGCTTACCCAAGATATCCTACTCTTGCCAACCTTGTTCTTGAAGACTCTTACTTCTACTCACTTCTTTTTACTAGAAATCAAGTTCAATAATCATGCATAAGTGTAAAAATTCTATTTTCAAAAGCTATTATATGCAAACCTCTCTTTACCCAATTTAAAACTGAAAATCAAAGAAAATAGTTAGGGTTTTTACCTTGAAAAGATTGGGGAAGTTGAATCCTTGCCCTAGGATCCCTTGGAATTAAGTGGTTGGAACAATCTTTGAAGATGAAGAACTTCTCTCTCTAAAACCCCTCTATTCTCTCTCTAATTTTGGTAAGATGATATGAGAAAATGAGGGTGAAAGGTGTTATATTAAGAAGAGATCGGGTAAAAATGTTACAAAAATCTGGGCCGGGGCGAATCTGCGGTGCACTTTGCGACCGCAGAATCAACATGCGGTCCGCATAGTGACCGCAGAATGGCCTCAAAAATGACTCAAGTTCTGTTACAGAATGCGACCAATATGCGGTCCGCATTCTTGATCTGCGGTCGCAAAGTGCACCGCAGATTCATTATGCGATCGCATATCGACCGCATTTTCAACACGATTTTGGGAGACTTTCTGGAAAGCTTTGCGGCAAGAATGCGGTCCGCATAGCAGATTTGTGGTCGCATTCTTGACCGCAAAATTGACACTTTTCGGAAAAATTAATTCTCTACATTTTTGAAACTTAAATCACTACCAAGGGTCCGAACACATTATTCGGACCATGACACTATAGCTACTAGGTTTTATGCACAAATATTTTACGGGGCCTTACATCCTCCCCCCCTTAAGATCATTCGTCCTCGAATGAGGATTTTGAAATAAATGAGTTGGTTTTGAAATACATAATATGCAACCATCAAAATTTTGATTAACTCTTATATTTTAGAAAAATTTCGCCAGAGTTTCGTTTGTATTATGGACATATCCACCTGTCAGGGGGCCCCCGAAACACTTTACCAAATAACAATACACAAATACAACACTTTTCACAACTGGTATACGCTTTCTTACCTCAACGAATGCACATATTCTATCACATTGTTACAATTGCACATAAACTAGTCACTTCGATGAATTCTTACCTTATTTAACCATTTTAACACACCATGTACACTTAACAAACCATTACCAATCTACACTTACTATTAGTTGTTTATTTAACACGTAAATCTTTATAAGGCTTTCATTTATCAAGAACGGTTCAAGTGACCCAAGGTAACAACACATTTAACTCATTACAAAATGAAGGGGACTTTACTAATACTAAGAGGGGAACAACTTAGATAAGATGACAGTTACTAGGAGTAGGAGGGTCACCTAATTTCTTCTAGGCTTGATCGAACAAATGGGGGTACTTTTCCTTCATCTCTTTTTCCGCTTCCCATGTGGCCTCATCAACTTGTTGACTTCGCCACAATACTTTAACAGAGGCAACTTCCTTATTTCTCAACTTACGGACTTGCCTATCAAGAATGACAACTGGAACTTCTTCATATGACAAATTTTCATTAACCTCTATAGCTTCGACTGGCATGATGGTGGATGGATCTCCAATCACTTTCTTCAACATGGACACATGGAATACCGGGTGCACTGATGACATCTCAGGAAGCAACTCTAGCCTATAAGCAACTTGACCAATCCTTTGAACGATCCGATATGGCCCGACATACCTAGGACTCAATTTCCCTTTCTTTCCAAATCGCATGACTCCCTTCATAGGAGATACCCTCAAGAACACCCAATCATCGACTTGAAACTCCAAATCCCTTCGGCGAACGTCCGCATAGGATTTTTGATGACTCTGTGCTGTTTTCATTCTCTCCTGAATAACCTTGACCTTTTCCATAGCTTCGTATACCATATCTGGCCCTAGCAATTCCGTTTCACCTACCTCAAACCATCCGATTGGCGATCTACATCTTCTCCCGTACAATGCCTCAAATGGGGCCATCTGAATGCTAGCATGATAGCTATTATTGTAAGCAAATTCTATCAGTGGCAAGTGTTCATCCCAATTACCTTTAAAATCTAAGACACAAGCCCGTAACATATCTTCAAGCGTATGAATGGTCCGCTCGGCCTGGCCGTCGGTCTGCGGATGGAAAGCTGTGCTGGGATTCACCTGAGTTCCCAAACCTTGCTGAAACGTCTTCCAAAAGTTAGCTGTGAACTGAGCCCCGCGATCCGTGATAATAGAAAGTGGAGTGCCATGAAGTCTTACTATCTCCTTGATGTACAATCTTGCATATTTCTCCGCAGTATCAGTGGACTTGACAGGCAGGAAGTGAGCTGATTTGGTGAGTCGATCCACTATCACCCATATTGAGTCAAACTTATACGCTGCGTGCGAGGTAACCCTACCACGAAATCCATATTGATCATCTCCCATTTCCACCTTGGTATTTCTATAAGCTGAGTTAATCCAACGGGCCGTTGATGCTCGGCCTTCACTTGTTGATAGTTCGAACATTTAGCTACAAAGCTTGCTACATCCCTTTTCATACCGTTCCACCAATAAATCTCCTTAAGGTCATGATACATTTTCGTGGAACACGGGTGTACCGAATACCTGGAAATATGAGCCTCTGCCATTACCCTTTCCCGAAGCTCGTCCACATCCGGAACACATAGCCTATCTTGACACCGCAATACACCATCTTCGCTGCTGAGTACAAATGTTGAGGTCTTGTTATTCATGACCGCTTCCTTTACCCGAACCAATGTTGGATCCATGAACTGTTTTTCCTTGATTTTCGCGACCAATGATGATTCTGCTCCATTATGCACCAAAATATCCCCCTCGTCTGACGCCGAGATACGAACCCCCAAACTGGCTAATTGGTAAACCTCTCGAGCCAGGGGTCTCTGATCCACACCCAAATGAGCCAAACTACCCATGGATTTTCGACTAAGAGCGTCGGCTACCATATTTGCCTTTCCTGGATGGTACAATATGTTCATATCATAGTCCTTGAGCAATTCTAACCACCGCCGCTGTCTCAGATTTAGCTCCTTCTGCTTGAACAAATACTGGAGGCTCTTGTGGTCTGAAAACACATCTACATGAACTCCATAAAGATAGTGCCGCCATAGTTTCAAAGCAAACACAACAGCTGCAAGCTCTAAATCATGCGTCGGATAATTCTTCTCGTAATTCTTGAGTTGCCTGGAAGCGTAAGATATGACTTTCCCGTGCTGCATCAATACATATCCCAAACCAACCCTGGAGGCATCACAATAAACCACAAATCCCTCTGTGCCTTCTGGCAAGGCCAATACTGGTGCCGAGGTCAATGTTGACTTCAATTCCTTGAAACGTTTCTCACATGCTTCAGACCACTGGAACTTAACTGCCTCCTGCGTCAGTTTTGTCAATGGGGAAGCGAGGGTTGAGAACCCCTCTACAAACCTCCGATAGTACCCTGCTAAACCCACGAAGCTACGAATCTCTGTCGGGGTCGTGGGTCTAGGCCAATCTTTCACTGCCGCAATCTTCTGAGGATCCACCTGAATTCCCTCACTGGAAATAACATGCCCTAGAAAGGCTACGGACTTCAACCAAAACTCACATTTTGAGAACTTGGCATACAATTGATGCTTATGAAGGGTTTGCAATGCTGCTCTGAGGTGAACGGCATGATCTTCCCTGCTCCGAGAGTAGATGAGGATGTCGTCAATGAATACAATCACAAAGGAATCTAGGAATGGCTTGAAAACACGATTCATAAGGTCCATGAAAGCTGTTGGGGCATTGGTTAGCCCAAAAGACATGACCAAAAACTCGAAGTGACCATAACGAGTTCTGAAGGCGGTCTTAGGAATATCCTGCTCCCTGATTTTTAACTGGTGGTACCCAGACCGTAAATCAATCTTTGAGAAGAACTTCGCTCCCTGCAATTGGTCAAACGGATCATCCACTCGAGGCAAAGGATATTTATTCTTGATGGTGACTTTGTTGAGCTGCCGATAATCAATACACATTCGAAGTGACCCATCCTTCTTTCTGACAAAGAGAACCGGAGCACCCCATGGCGACACACTCGGTCGTATGAACCCTTTCTCAAATAAATCCCTCAGCTGCTCCTTTAACTCCCTTAACTCTGCTGGCGCCATTCTGTATGGTGGAATGGATATTGGCTGAGTATCCGGCAATACATCGATCCCAAAGACAATCTCCCTATCCGGCGGAATGCCTTGAAGCTCATATGGAAACACTTCAGGAAATTCATTCACAATTGGCACGGACTCGAGGGTAGGCACATCTGAGGTGGTGTCTGTTACCCGAACCAGGTGATAGATACACCCTTTCTTAATCATCTTCGAAGCCTTAAGGTAGGAAATAAACCTACCCCTTGGCACTACACCATTTCCTATCCATTCAATAACTGGCTCGTTAGGGAACTCGAGCCTCATAACTCTCGTTCGACAGTCAAGTTTGGTAAAACACGAATAGAGCCAATCCATCCCCATAATTACATCAAAATATACCATCCCAAGCTCAATAAGATCGGCTGTGGTATCACGACCACCCACCGTAACAACACAATTCCTATAGACTCGTGAGGTTGTAATAGAATCACCAATTGGAGTCGACACAGAGAACGGCTCATGAAGCTGCTGTTCGGGTTCTATCCCAAAACTTGAAGCAATGAATGGAGTAACATAAGACAAGGAGGACCCTGGATCAATAAGGGCATAGCAATCGATAGTCTGAACAGACAGGATACCTGTAACAACATCTGGAGAAGCCTCGGCATTTTGGCGGCCACTCAATGCATAGAATCGGCTAGGTCCACCCCTACCCTGAGCTCCACCCCTAGCTGCACCACGCCCCGCTGATGCTGGAGTACGCGCTGATAATGTAGCAGCTGAAGAACCGGATGACTGAGCAGATCCCCTACCTATACCCTGACGGGGTGCACGATAGTCTCGTTGAATGTGACCTCTCACCCCGCACCCGAAGAACACTGGAATGTCAAGGTAGCAAGTCTCTGTATGAAATCTCCCACACTTGGGGCATGTAGGTCTTCCGTGCTGCTGGGACCTCACCCCAGGACGACCAGACTAACGAGACCTCCTGCTGTCTGAACCAGGTCTCGAGTAACTGCCCTGCTGATGACTGTGCACGGATGGCGGTGCACTCGCGGAGGACTGAGCATATGAATGGGATGGCCCTGATGACCCCTTCCCTGGAAGTGATCTCCCTGAACGACCCATTGACCGGGCCCTGCTGCTACTTTCTCTTTCTGCACGAATCTTCAATTTCCTGGCCTCTGTGGCCTGAGCAAACCCCACGATCCTCCCATAGTTCATATCTGAGTGCAAAGCTGCTGTGGCGGCCTCATTCACTACCAAAGGGCTAAGGCCCTGAATAAACCGTCGAACCCGGGCATCCATGGTCGACACTAAATGAGGAGCATACTTGGACAACCTTACGAACTCCATGTGATACTCCCAAACACTCATACTGCCCTGCTTGAGGACCTCGAACTCAGTGGCATGGGCTGCCATTGCCTCAGCAGGTAAGAAGTGGTCCATAAATGCATCCACGAACTCATCCCATCCGGCCGGAGGGCTCCCTTCCTCACGGGAATCCTCCCACATTTCGAACCATGAACGTGCCGCTCCCTTCAGCCTGTAAGAGGCCAACTCTACCCCCTCTATATCTGTAGCCTTCATCACTCTGAGGGTCTTGTATATCTCATCAAGGAATTCCTGTGGGTCAGCCTCTGGATCGGTACCTGAAAATTCTGGAGGGGCCAATCGCAAGAGCTGGTGGACTCTGGAGCCAAAGGAATCTCCCTGTCCGCTGGAGGATGCAGGGGCATCATGGGATCTCTGGGCCTGGGCGGCCACTAACTGTGTTAACATATGAATGGCTCCCCTAAGATCTTCATTAGAGATACCAGAGCCCGAAGCGGGAACTGTATCTGAGTCAGGAACACTGGCAGGAGGAATAGTGGCATCCTCTGCCGCAGCTGGAATAGGGACACTTGGGTTTTGAACAGATGGGCCAGGCAAATTCGGGACTGGTGGGTAATTCTCTCCCACGGCATCGTGTACATGATTAACAGCTGCACTTGGGCCGACATTAGCCCTAAGGCCGCGTCTAGCCTTTTTCTTAGGTGCCATATTCTGAAAATTTGGGAACAAGGCACGAATTAGACACGGATATTTCCACATTGCACTTTACCGCACGATATAGATTAACAAAGAAATAGGTAAATTCCTAAATGCCCGTGTAGCCCCCTACTTATATGATGTGGTCGACAACACACCTATAAGAAGGGCACTACTAGACACGGCTCCGAGACATCCTAGGACACTTTAAAAACCATAAGCTCTGATACCAAGTTTGTCACGCCCCAAATCGGGGAACATGACCGGCGCCTGACCGGGTTGCCCCAGTCAAGCGGACCTAGGTGCCTTTCATTCCCATGCGTTACCCCTGTGTTGATTGTTTCTCATTAACCAAATATCTTACTAACCATGAATGATTTCACATTAAACAAATAAAATCATACGAGTGATTCATTAACAAGTTTGCAGTTTTTACAACGCCCGACATAACATAATATATACATAAGACTGGAGTCCCACGGTTTACATGTCTACAGAGCCTCTAGGATACAAAAAGGGAATACAATACTTGCCGGTAACAAGGCTCCGGCTATACCTTACAAAACCAAATGAAATCTAAACAAAAGTGGCATGAACCACATAGGGCCCCAAGGAAGAAAGGGGCTCACCAAAACGGGCAGTGGAAGGAGAAGGATACTACTGCCGATGAGCTGAAGTGCCTGCTACTGATCCACCTACAATCATAACACGAATGTAGCGTCCCCGGCAAAAGGGACGTCAGTACACTTGAATTGTATTGGCATGTATGGACAAACTTTGTCCCAAGTAAACTCAAGCCATTGAATTACATCAACAATTAATTAAGCCAGCCCTAACCATGTTTCCACATTTTCCTCATTTCAAATAATTCTCAACACAAAGCACTTTCTACGATCAACCAATTTAACAATAACCAATCAATCACGTAAAGCACAAGTAGTCAAACAAAGGGGCAATCGGTGCCCCACAGGTTGCAAACTCTCCTGTTGTCTCCTTTCACAATTTCACATTATTGATTTTTATATCAATTTTCAATAGCGATTTCGATCGCTTTCCATCCTTATTACCCCTGACCACCCTTATTACCTCGGCCACCCTTATCACCCCAACCCACACCTTATTTCTTCATGTTGCGGCGTGCAACCCGATCCCACCGTACAGTTTTAAAACACAACAAGTACAAACAGCAGATAAGGCATTTCACACAATTTCAACAAGTTCAAATAAGCAACTTACAAGTTGGTTCATGTTCACAATTACTTCTCAAGCCAATATCACAATCAAGTTACAAATGTTCCAAAAATCAAGAGTATTCATACCGTATTGTTCAATGACTTACCAATCCTCAAGTGTTTCGTTTCTTTTCCACAAAGTACCATATATGCCATTATAGCCATTATTCACAATTCTTTTACCAAATTAAACTCTCATTTTACATCCCTCATAGCTCAACAACAAACTTTAAATATCCAACAACACCATCAAGAATTTCACACAATTTGTCAATTTAACACGAACCAAACAAACTTCACACATATAGGCTATTTCACAAGAATCAAAATTTGCAATACATACCTGGTGATGAGTTTTCTTCCTACTTTATGCTTACCCAAGATATCCTACTCTTGCCAACCTTGTTCTTGAAGACTCTTACTTCTACTCACTTCTTTTTACTAGAAATCAAGTTCAATAATCATGCATGAGTGTAAAAATTCTATTTTCAAAAACTATTATATGCAAACCTCTCTTTACCCAATTTAAAACTGAAAATCAAAGAAAATAGTTAGGTTTTTTACCTTGAAAAGATTGGGGAAGTTGAATTCTTGCCCTAGGATCCCTTGGAATTAAGTGGTTGGAACAATCTTTGAAGATGAAGAACTTCTCTCTCTAAAACCCCTCTATTCTCTCTCTAATTTTGGTAAGATGATATGAGAAAATGAGGGTGAAAGGTGTTATATTAAAGAAGAGATCGGGTAAAAATGTTACAAAAATCTGGGCGGGGGCGAGTCTGCGGTGCACTTTGCGACCGCAGAATCAACATGTGGTCCGTATAGTGACCGCAGAATGGCCTAAAAATGACACAAGTTCTATTACGGAATGCGACCAATATGCGGTCCGCATTCTTGATCTGCGGTCGAAAATGCACCGCAGATTCATTATGCGATCGCATATCGACCGCATTTTCAACACGATTTTGGGAGACTTTCTAGAAAGCTTTGCGGCAAGAATGCGGTTCGCATAGCAGATTTGCGGTCGCATTCTTGACCGAAAAATTGACACTTTTCGGAAAAATTAATTCTCTACATTTTTGAAACTTAAATCACTACCAAGGGTCCGGACCGCGGCGAGCTTGCGAGCCACGAAGAATTCTACGCATTCCTAACACATTATTCGGACCATGACACTATAGCTACTAGGTTTTATGCACAAATATTTTACGGGGCCTTACACCACTGGCTGGCTGGTGGAGCCTCAGGTGTCTGCAGGCCCTGCACTACCGGTTCTAGAGTGCGAGTTGCGGGGCTCTGATGACCACCCCTGGTCCCGGATGTAGCTGCAGCGGTAGAAGTTGAAACTGCCTGAGCCAGGCCAGTGCAAACTGTCAAAATCTGAGCTAGGGTCTCCTGAAGACCCGGAATCACAATACGCACAGTTGGTGCCTGAACAGGTGTTGCTGGGACCTCTGCAACGGGAGGCTGATCCGGAATGGAAATAGCTGGTGGGTCAACTGGTACTGCTCCAGCTGCTCTACCCCTACCACGACTACGACCACGGCCGCGTTCACGGCCTCTAGCAGGTGGAAATGGTGTTCGTCCGCCTCGTTCTGTAGCACGAGTTCTCGCCATCTTTGATAGAATAGAACACCAAAGTTTATTTTTGGATCAACAAAGTCGCATGACATGAATTTTAAGAATTTAATGTTTTCCTAAAGGTTCTGCAAACTCCCGAGGATAAGTATAGACGTCTTTGTACCGATTTTCGAGACACTACTAAACCAGCTCATGATTCGCGAGACCTGACAACCTAGGCTCTGATACCAACTTGATGGCGCACAACACATTGCTAAGCAAGCCCGACCATTTCTAGATAACCAGCTCAATTATTAATTTAAAGATGTCCTATTTAAATACAATTAACCTGATTTCAAAATAATAATAACAAATGCGAAATTTGAAACAAACTGAATTACAGCCCAAAAGATATGGTGTCACAAGTCAGAGTCTCTAAACAACAGAATAAAACCAATACAACTGAGTCTAAGCAAGATAAACAAAAGATGGATAGTGGGAGGGAGAGATCGGGTCCTGCAGACGCCAGCAGCTACCTCAAAGTCTCCTCAAACAGCTGGAAAAAACGGCAATATAGCTCAACTCCCCTCCTGAATCCATGTATCTGCACACAAGG
>JASVEL010005402.1:0-31913 GCA_032618575.1 Nicotiana noctiflora | reverse complement strand
TGGAGGGAGTAGAGTGAGTACTTCCAACTCAGTGAGTATTAACAATAAATAATTACTGAAAGTAAGAACACCTGGGTCCAATATACTAGATATAATGTTGCGGTGTATAGCCCGATCCAATATATATATCTGCGCTCACTGGGGGTGTGTGCAGACTCCGGAGGGACTCCTTCAGCCTAAGCGCTATAATACTGTAGTGTGCAGTCCGATCGACATATAAAATCACTATGGCTTGTGTCACACCTCCTTTTTTACGATGTCCCAACTATATACTATTACACCTCGAAAAGGGATATAACAATAATGGTGGGGACGGAGTTTTTCCAATTAAAAGATATTCGGGAACGAGATTTTATTTATTTAATTTTCAGAGTCTCCACTTGGGAAAATGATGGTGTCCCAAGTCACCGGTTTTATCACGAACCGAGGAAATTATGACTCTGTTTAACAGTCTGCAAAACTAGAAATCCGGATAAGGAATTCTATTAACCCGGGGAAAGGCGTTAGGCACTCTCGGATTCCGTGGTTCTAGCACGGTCGCTCAACTGCCGTATTTGTTATATTTGATTTGCTTATATGCTTCAGTTTCAAATATTATTATCCCACTTTTGTTAATTTTAGAATTTGCGACATTGTGAAAATGCATTTCAAATCACACCGCAACCAGTACGCCTGCGGCTTTAATGCATTTCAGCTTTGCCGGGATTTGGATTTGGGTCACATAAATGTGCACCCGTATTAGGAATGTATATTTATTATAAATCGTGCCCTAAGGTATCTACGTCTTGTTAATTTGGGAGAGACCGTGGAATTCGCTAAACGGCCCTTCCGAATATAGAATTTTATATTGAAACTTATTTGAGGGCCCCACAATTAAGTATTTGTGTTTTGGTGAGGCTCATCTCCATTTTTTTAAGGTCCAATCCTAAATAACTACATTTTTTGTTTTTTGTATTTTTGTCCTAATATATAACTGTTTCAGTTTTTTATTTTTTGTAATACTATATGCAGGAGTCAGGCCATATTTATCATTGGGCCTGGACTTTGGACTGGCTTACTAGTCTGCGGTCGAATTTAGATGGGTCACTAAGGCCCAGCACTTGTCACTTCCTATTTAATCGCCATCTTATACTTATCAGGGCCTAAGTTTGTGACTGGGCCCAAATCTTTCACATTTTGGTCCAAACATGACATATTTATCATTTTAACAATATCAGATACAGCAATCCACAATCAAAATTTGTATTACTGATTTTAATGTTTGTTAATATAGCCACAATAGTGAATTAGCTACTTAATTAGCGAAATCCAATACTTAAGTCATTGTTATGAAATTAATCATTTCTATTATTTTCATTCAATCAAAGAAAACAATGATTCTAGTTGAAATAAGACGTTCAAACTTATTATCAAACTGTAGAATTACAAAATGAATTTTATAGCTATATCAATTTGAGATAACAGTATACAATTCTGAAATTCAGAAGCTACTCATGCTTTTAGCATTAACCAATTAGAATTCAAAACTGGATCCCTAAAATGTCTAGGCGTTTGTAATTAAAGTCCGATTCATAATAGTTACAGATTCATGTGGTTTAACTGTGATCTTACCAATTTTATCCTTAATTTTAAGTGATCGCCTATTTAATTTCCTATTTGTGTCACCGTCATTATTACTAATTTTGAGGTATAGAATCTAATCTAATGATTATTACAACCCAATCCTAATAGAATTACATCAATCTAGAATTATAACTACATAACTAAATTAGAAGTACAAAAATAATTAGCTAAAACATTATGATAATTTTTATTTCTTCAAAAGTCTTTCATATACAGCTCCAGGTCATAGTAATGTGTACCTGATTCAAATGATAAACCAATGAGTCTAGAGTTGGAGAAGAAGAATAATCAGCAACAACAACAACGATATAGCAACAGCAGTAAAATGAATCAACACATCAACACCCAAGAAAAATTGGAAAACCAAACAAAGTCAAAATAAATCAATGAAGAAACGACCCAACAGAGATTCCCAGAATGACTCTCGAGTTAATCAACTTTCTAATTTTTCAAACTTGAAAATCTAGATCTAATTTCTGAATTTTTGAAATCCAGCCCTCTAAATGTGTGGAACCCTTTTTTTAGGCTTATGAGAAGCATATTTATAGAGGTATTTTTGGGGGAATTTCAAATGAAATAATTATATTTCCCTCCCCTTGTTATTTCAATAAATTACATAATGGTCTACTAAAGATATATCAAACTGCCTTCAGATCCTTGCTAGAAGGTTCTAGGCAATTCTATTAGATTCTATTAGGTGGGTTTTACTCAATTGCCCCCACTTGCTAAGGTTTATTTCATTAATGCCTATTAACTCTACCTAGTCTACCCTTTAGTATTCAAGTATTTTCATAAAAACCAAGCAACAAAGTCATTTATATCCCCACAGGCTCTATGTAATCTACAAAAATACCATTTGCCTTTCCCCTTTTACCCTTTACATTTAGTTCTATTTACACGACCTACATTAGGTCTGTCAAGACCTGGGTGATTTGAATGTATTTAACATATAGAACCCTAAGACTTGTTTTAACAAATAACCAATCTCAGACTATAGACTATTTCAATGTTAGCCCCTATTACAAAGATAGCCACTAATCATAACTCATATTGTGTTAACAAACATAGCCATAAAAATACTTACACATATAACCTAAATACACATAAGCACTCAGAAGTTCAGAAGAAACTAACACACGAATCAAGTTGCAAATATAGCCAATTTCATGTTATTTTGCACAAATAATCCTAATCACGTATTAAATTCCCATTAATCAGAACTCAGAGGAGAAATTTGATAATGGTCGAATTATAATAAATTAAACCCTAATCGAGACAGAATAATGAGCAATCACATAAAGCTATCATATTAAACATATGATTCATGAGCAGTTACTATCAAATCCTTGGAATACTCAGATGACTTCAGGCATGCATAATATTCAGGGCAAGTATGAATCAAAATACAAAGATAGAAATAGAAAGCATGTGCAGAATAAGTTTCAAGTTCTGAGCATGATAGTCATGTGAAGCAATTAATAGAACAAAGTTCAAAAATAAAAGATAGAAAGAATCATGTTTCAGAGAAGATGAATCAACTAAGAAAGGAGGGGTAGGGTACTTAGCTTTAGGCTTTTTCCTTTTCTTTTCTTTTCTTCTTTTTCTTCTTGTCTCTTCGATTTCTTAATTTTCTTGATCATCAGAGATCTTCAGAGACGGTTGGCCTCTGGAGTGTTAGATTTCCATAATAGGTTGTTAGGGTTTACTTTTCGGTGTAAGAGAAGGGATATGAGGCTATTAGGGTGGTGTTTGGGGTGGGATCTATTTTTGGTACTCGCCGGAGTAGGGTTCCGACGAGCACTTTTTGTTTATTCGAGAAGTTCGGGGTAGATTCGAATAAAGACGCTTGGGTAGGGTGAAAGATCTCTTAAAGATGATCCTAGGGTATTAATTTGGTGGCTTGACTCATACTTTGGGGTAGTCGCCGGCTAGGGTTCCGACGACCTAAATTTCAAGAAAGAGGGTTTGATGGTTTTTGATCGTGTTTAATGTGGTTCTAAGGTGGGAGAAGGTGGTTTAAGGATGGGGAAAGGTGTTTGGTGGACTGGTGTTGGCCGGAGACGGAGACTGTAATAGTCTCCGATGGTCTCTATGGGAGACTGGAGAGGAGAGGATGAAGATGACCTAAGGCGGCTAGGGTTGAATGTATATGAATGTGTGTGTATAATGAGCGTCTGAAAGGGAGGTTATTGATATATATATTAAATCTGTGTTATTGTCTATCAGCCGATGGATTGTTTAATATGAACGGTTAAGATCATTTGTCCTCCAAAACGTCATCGTTTAGTTTAATGAAGTCTTTCACTTAGTTTGTTAGATTAAATTGTTTAACGGTTGAGATCTAATTTCTTAGGCGACATCGTTTGGTTAAATGAGACACTGGTATCATCCGTCTGATTAAATGTGATGGACGGCCTAGATTAGTTTTTCAAAACTACATCGTTTCACTTAGTGGCTCATTGGTCTCATCCATTAGATCAATTGTATTCGACGACTGTGATTATTTTTAAACAAGGCGTCATTTTCTTCGTAATGAAACCACCTTATTATATCCGTTGATCAAGTATAATCAATGGCTCTTATTCAATTTCTTGGTACGACGTCATTTGGTTAGTGCTTGGGGAAGACCTGCTGGCTTTTTGGGGCTGGTTTGTGTTATAATATATTTAGGCTGGGTATTTGGCCCAAATTATATGTATTGTGTTTGTATTTTTTGTATTTTATTGTTTTAACTTGTATTTATTTATTTTTCTTGTATTTTCTTTTATATTTTGTACATTGTATTTTATACTTATATTCCTACTAATATATTTCTTTTATTATCTCATTTTTTGCATTTTCCCCTTAATTTTCCAATATTTTTTTGTATTTTTACTCTATTTTCCGGTATTTTTGCATTTTACTTAATTTTCTAATTTTTAACATTTGTTTTTTGATATTTTGCTAATTATTTTCTTTTGTATTTTCATTTCAATTTCATTTTCAAACAAGTACTGGTATTTCAACCAAATCACACAGATGCTATAAAAAAATCATTTTTGTATTATTTTATATATTTTGGAATTTAATTGCTTAGGGCAAAAATCACGTTCTCACAGCTGCCCCTCTTTGCTCGGGAACACGAAGAGTTTAGTGCAAACATAAGTGAGCAGTAATGAGAGATTTTTGCCGACGTGCATATTCCGTACGAAGCATTTTGAAAAACTTTTGAACACACCCTGCTTCAGAGGTTGCCTACATATCCTGGGCTAAACAGGAATCGGGTCAGTGTAGTTCGGGAAGGTCTAGTAGTTTGAAACTACCAGGGGATTGTGATGTTATTACTGTTGATGTTGTTGTTGTTGTTATTGCTGATTGAATCTCTATTACACTAGGATAAAATAAAATAAAGAAGCTATCCTAAACTATGATCTATGGATTACGAAAAATCCTATCTATGTCTTGTGTTCTTGTATTGCCTTGCATGTTGTTCTTTATTTGCATCTTCCCTTTTTTGTGAATCCTCACTTATGACTTGCTTCCAACATATTGCTTTCCTCCATTTGTTATGACTTCAAAATGTGCTTCTACGCTCTCCAGGTTGATACCTGCTTATTGCAAAAACAAAGAAAACTTTTTCCTCTGCCCCAGTATGGGGCTTTCAATGTATTATGGTGTTACTTTGTTAGAAAAACTTTTTAAAATGTAGAAAGTATTCCCTAATTATACAGGTAGGAGCCTGAACAAAAATTAAAATGGTGAAAAATATTCCCTCGTTATACAGGTGGGCACTTGAATAGAAATTAAAATGCTGAAAAGTATTCCCTCGTTATACAGGTCGGCGCCTGAACATAAATTAAAATGCTGAAAAGTATTACCTCGCTATCCAGATGGGTGCCTGAACGGAAATTAAAATGCTAAAAAGTATTCCCTCATTATACAAGTGGGCGCCTGAACAAAAATTAAAATGCAGAAAAATATTCCCTCGTTATCCAGGTGGGTGCCTAATACAGAAATGAAAATGCAGAAAAATATTTCCTCGTTATACAGGTGGTCGCCTGAACGGAAATTAAAATGCTGAAAAGTATTCTCTTGTTATACAAGTGGGCGCCTGAACAAAAATTAAAATTCTGAAAAGTATTCCCTCGCTATATAGGTGGGCACCTGAACAAAAATGAAAATGCAGAAAAATATTCCCTCGTTATCCAGGTGGGCGCCTGATGCAGAAATGAAAATGCAGAAAAATACCCTCATTATCCAGGTGGGCGCCTGATGCAGAAATGAAAATGCAGAAAATATTCCATCGTTATCTTGGTGGGCGCCTGGTGCAGAAATCAAAATGCAAAAAAATAATCCCTCGTTATCCAGGTGGGCGGCTGATGCAGAAATAAAAATGCATAAAAGTATTCCCTCGTTATCCAGGTGGGTGCCTGATGCAGAAATGAAAATGCAGAAAAATATTCCCTCGTTATCTAGGTGGGCGCCTGATGCAGAAATGAAAAATGCAGAAAAATATTCCCTCGTTATCCAGGTGGGCGCCTGATGCAAAAATGAAAAATGCAGAAAAATATTTCCTCGTTATCGAGGTGGGAGCCTGATGCAGAAATGAAAAATGCAGAAAAATATTCCATCAGATTGATAACTAGGGTGTAAATTTTGGAAAAGATAATACCTCCCTTGTTGTTCGGGTAGGCTCCTGATTACTGAATTCTCCATTGTGGATTCTCTGCTTTATTGCTACTTCTTTTTGATAGTTTTTCTCCCACATTGGTCACATTCACTTTAAAGTGATTAGTGAGAATTTGAATCTTATGTCCTTGTCTAAGTTAGTGAACAATTTATTAGCTATAAAAAGATGGTTAGCAATTGGCATTCTTGTTGGCCTTGCTTCCACCATCTGCAACATCTTACTTTCTATTGCTATGCAACTTATTCCTGATTATCTTCTCAATTTTTCTTGTAATCCCCTTTGCTTTTCTCTTTTTGTTTCTTTTCTCTCTTATTTCCTTTCGTTATGTGATCGCCATGTGTTTTTTTTCTTCTTTAAAGGACCCAGTGTTATTACGCCATCTAACATGGGAAGCTGGTAGCTAGCATTCAATTGGCAACTGGTTTTAAACAAATAGAATGAAATGCAATGACCTGAATATCAAGGGTGAAGGTATTTTGAAGTAAAGACAGAACTTATCTGGGTATGAAGGTTGATTCCTTTGACCATGCCATGCATTTGAATATCTGACCCAGTCTATCCAATCAAATCATTGCATGACTTAATTTCAGCTTTCCATCAACCCAAACCTTTCTTATTTTGCTGTTTTCCTTTCATCAAATCATTCCTTACTTTCGCCTTATGGTGCCTGTGAAGGTTTTCACCAATAAGACTCTCTCATTTTATTTTTTCTCTCGACCTCACATTCGCCTTATGGTGCCCGTAAGGGTTTTCACCGATAAGACTCTCTCATTTATTTTCTCTCACCTCACATTTGCCTTATGGTTCCCGTAAGGGTTTTTCACTAATAAGACTCTCATTTGTTTATTTTTCTTGCCTCACATTCGCCTTATTGTGCCTGTGAGGGTTTTCACCGATAAGAGTCTTTCATTTTTTTTATCTCTCGCCTTACATTCGCCTTATGGTACCCGTGAAGGTTTTCGCCGATAAGACTCTCTCATTTTATTTTTCTTTATTTTCTGTCTTCAAACTCCTGGGTATTGTCCATGACGTGCCTCTCTTTATTTCTGTTGCATTGTCATTTTCTTGAAATTAATTAGAAGGTCGTTATTTGGACCATAATGTGGCTTTTGGATTGGTTTAAAAAGAAAGGTATAAAGGCTCAAAATTTAAACGAGGGTTCAAAATAATTACAACTCTCGGAATCCTAAAACATAACTTCTGCCTAGTTTCAAAATTTGGGGAATCTTGGATTTTATTTTTGTCGTGACTGAACCTCATTGAGGCTGCCTCCGTACCCTTTCGGGATCAAGTCAGACGTAGTTCAGATCTAAGATTGCTTCGTCATTTGACTTTTCCCGATTTTCTTTTGTATATTTTAATCATTTTCTTTTCTTCTTTTTTTCATCATTTTTTCATTTTTTTGAAATACCTTCCCTCCTCATTGAAGCACATTTTTTTCATCATTTTTCAGCCATGATTTTAGCGGCCTGCTGTGCATCTATACATCTCAATAGACCCAAATCAGGGGTTCTCTTGCATACAATTCCTTCGCTGAAGAAAACTCCATTTGCTAGTCGCCTTATAGCCCTTTTGTGATCTCATGTGGCTTGTGCTGGGTACACCCCTATCCTCAAATATTCTTTAATATCATGATACCATGGCTCACCGTCAAGCTCTTCTTCTACTACGAAACAATAAGCATTTTGATCATGAACTTGTATCTGTAGTGGATCTATATAGGCTTTGTACAGATGGTACAACATGGACAATAATGTGGCCAAGGCATCTGCTACTTCGTTGTGCATTCTTGGTATATGCTTGAACTCTATGGATTGAAACATGTGAGATACTTCATGTAGACATTGTCGATAAGGTATAAGTTTTAAATCCATTGTCTTCCATTCTCCTTGAATCTGATGTATCAATAGATCCGAGTCACCCATGACCAAACTCTCTTGAACACCCATGTCTATTACCATTCTCAATCGCAATATACATGCTTCATACTCGGCCATATTATTAGTACAGAAAAATCGGAGCTGAGCGGTAACAGGATAATGCTGACCCGTTTCTGAAATGAGCATTGCTCCTATTCCGACCCCTTTGCTATTAAGGGCCCCATCAAAGTATAGTCTCTAGCCTGGCTTGTTGTCTTGTTCCAAGTACTCAATATTCATTATCTCCTCGTCAGGAAAATATGTCTTTAATGGTTCATACTCATCATCGATCGGATTTTCTGCCAAATGGTCAGCGACTGCTTGTGCCTTCATTGCAGTGCGGGTTATATAAATAGTATCAAATTTTGTATGTAGAATTTGCCATTTAGCGAGTCTTCCTGTGGGCATAGGCTTCTGGAAAATGTACTTCAGCGGGTCCAACCGAGATATCAGATAAGTTGTATAAGCCGACAAGTAATGTTTTAACTTCTGCGCAACCCATGTTAAAGCACAACATGTTCTTTCCAGCTGAGTGTAATTTACCTCGTAAGATGTAAATTTCTTACTAAGATAATATATTGCTTTCTCTTTCTTCCCTGTTTCATCGTGCTGCCCCAGTACACAGCCAAAAGAATTATCTAATACAGTCGGATAAAGGATCAAGGGCCTTCCGGGTTCTGGAGGAACCAACACAGGAGGATTGGCCAGATATTCCTTAATTTTGTCAAATGCATCTTGAAATTCTTCAATCTAATTCACCGCGGCATATTTCTTCAATAATTTGAAAATGGGCTCACATGTTGATGTCAACTGAGCAATAAATCTGCTGATATAATTCAACCTTCCCAATAAACTCATCATGTCTTTCTTGTTCTTTGGTGGAGGCAGGTTCTGGATTACTTTTATTTTTTACGGGTCTAATTCCATACCACGCCAGCTTACTATGAATCCCAATAGCTGTCCTGATGGCACTCCAAAAGCACATTTTGCTAGATTGAGCTTGAGATTATATCTTCGAAGCCTCTGGAAAAACTTTCTCAAGTCTTTGACATGATCACATTGCTTTTTGGACTTGATAATAACATCATCTACATACACCTCAATCTCTCGATGTATCATGTCATGAAACATAGTGGTCATTGCCCTCATATATGTAGCTCCGACATTTTTCAACCCAAACGACATTACTCTATAGCAATATGTCCCCCAAGGTATGATAAAGGCTGTCTTTGTTGCATCTTCTTCGTCCATCAAGATCTTATGATAACCCATATAACAATTTACAAAAGAACCAATCTCATGTTTGGCACAATTTTCATTCAATACATGGATATTTGGCAATGGAAAATCATCCTTTGGACTAGCTTTATTGAGGTCTCGATAATCAACACACACTCTGGTCTTTCCGTCTTTCTTCGGAACATGCACAACATTGGCTAACCAAACGGGATATTTGGTGACCCGTATAACCTTTGCCTCAAATTGCTTATTGACCTCTTCTTTTATTTTCACACTGATATCTATTTTAAACTTTCTTAACTTTTTTCTTAACTGGCCGGCATTCTGGATATATGGGCAGCTTATGTACCACTAAATCAGTACTGAGTCCGGGCATGTTATCATAAGACCAAGAAAATATGTCCTTGTACTCATGTAACAACCTGATCAAATCTTCTCTGAGCGAAGTCTCTAAGTATACACATATCATTGTTTCTCGAACATTCTCCTCATTTCCCAAATTAATAGACTCCGACTCCTTTATGTTTGGTTTGGGTTTCTCTTCATAATGGCTCAAATATTTACTAATTTCCTCCAATACTTCCTCATCCTCATATTCCACTTCATATTCATTTTCAATTTCCTGTATATCTATTCGATTATCAAGACTGGACCCGTGATCCTTCATGCATGACATATCATTGGAATCAGCAAATATTGAACTGTACAAAAAGAAGGAAAATAAAATAAGGCAAAAATCGAAGAAGAAAGAAATTGCATTTCATTGAATTTTTGAAAGGTAACAAGGTTTGGATACATTTGACTTGACGGAATATAGGATTACAACTTAAAAACAAGAAAGTTTTGGGAATGAAATATTAAAAGCTAACTACCGCAACTCCCTCCTGATTGGAAGAGGAGTAGATTCCCAGTTATTTAGCATAGTGTGGGGTCCAACAAATTGAACATCCATCTTTCTTGTTCCTTCGTCTGTCTCTATCACATTTACGTCTTCAAATAACCTTTCAAACCTTGCTAAAAGCTCTTTATCCGGCTTTATCTCTACACGGTTCGGCATGACAGTTGCCGGACATCTCTGTGTACCAGGCTTGACAAAGGAGTTGGACAATTTTGGGATAGGTTTGGGGAGGGTCCACCTTTTCTTTTTCAATTTCTTGGCTCTATGTATATCAGCGATGGTTGGCTTGAAATCCAGGCTAAAGGTGTCAGTGCTACCCGAAAGATGAATTGGTTGCGTTATACCCTGTAAGGCAGTTCTTAAACCCTTTCCCGGAGAAAACCCATTCTTTATCATCTCTTTGGCAACCGTGACCGCTGTAGGGTCCACTTTGGGTACGGGTATATTTTATCCTTCAAATACTTTGTTCAGAGTCATGGTGTCCATTACTTGGTACACCCACGGACCTTTGTCTCTTTCAACTTCTTCAATGGCGTAATGGCATTACAAACATTGTCTTCCCCGTGCACTATTATTTCTTATTGATCCCACTCAAATTTTACCATTTGATGTAAAGAATATGGTACTTCTTTTGCAGCGTGGATCCATGGACGTCCTAACAAAAGGTTGTAGGACACAGAGACGTCCAGCAGTTGAAACTCCATGGTGAAATCCACTGGTCCGATGGCAAGTTCTAGTATGATATATCCCATGGTGTTCTTTCCGCCTCCATCAAACCCCCTCACCCATACACTGTTTCGATGGATCCTCTCATGATTAACTTTCAGCTTCCCTATAGTTGACAAAGGACAAATATTGGCGCTTGATCTGTTATCAACCAAAACACGAGTTACTACTGATTCTTCACATTTTACCGTGAAGTATAACGCCTTATTATGTTCCGCCCCTTCTAGTGGTAACTCATTGTCTGAAAATGTTATCCTATTTATCTCAAAGATCTTGTTTGTAATTTTTTCCAGATGACATACCGAGATTTTCTCTAGTATGTGAGCTTCATTTAAGATCTTCATTAACGCCTTCATGTGTTCATTAGAATGAATTAACAGGGATAACAAAGATATTTGAGCAGGCGTCTTCCTCAATTACTCAACTATGGAGTAATCTTGAGCTTTCATTTTCTTTAGAAATTCCTCAGCTTCTTCCTCGGTGACTACTTTCTTCACATAAGATGGATTTTCTTCCACCACTTTCGTATTTCTGAAATCATAAGGGGCAAAACATCACCCAGACCGGGTCAAACCATGAGTTTCACAGATTTCCCCCTTGACTTCTTTCCCTTTATACATTACAGTTACCTTGTCATAATTCCAAGGTACAGCTTTAATACTTACAATCGGCATCTGAACAACTGGTTCAATATAAGCTCCTTTCACAGTCAGTATGGGCTTCACCCCAAATACTATCACTTTTACAGGCTCGGGGCTCAGTCATCACCGATGGCTGTTTTGTTGGTGTCTTAATTGGGACTTTCTCACTCTCAACTTTCTCCTCGACCTTGCTGTTTTCTTTAATTTTCATCACAGTCTGAGAAGGTTTTTTGCGGCTTTTTCCCTGCACTAGATCTATCATATGTGTTTCATGATGCACCGGCAAAGGATTTTGCGTTATGTTCGGAGTCTTGGGTGCTTGCACCTCAATTTTTCGGGAGTCAATGAGTTCTTGTATTGCAGACTTTAAGTGTCAACATTTCTCTGTGTCATGTCCCGGTGCCCCAGAGCAGTATTCACAACGGACGGATTGGTCTAAGTTTCTTGGTGGAGGGTTGGGAATTTTAGGCTCAATGGGATTCAACATTCCTAATTCTCTCAATCGGTGAAAGAGGCTAGTATATGATTCTCCCAGAGGAGTGAATGTTCTTTTTTTAAGCCTTGTCGCCTTTCACTTCAGGTTCAGGACGGAAGTTGGTTCGGTTTGGATTTCTGTAGGTTTTTTATGGTGGGTAGGCATTTTGGGCATGGTAGACATTCTGAGGAGCTGAGGTTCGCCATGAAGGTGGAGGCGGTGGGTAAGATTGAGCATGCTGGACAGAAAATTGAGGACCGGTCGAAGGATAATATTGTGGATGTGGGTTATATGGTGCTGGTGGATATGGTTCGTATGGGCGAGGTTGGTGATGATATGGGTTGGGGCCTCGAGACCAAGATCTTCCCTCAATAACCGCCACTTCTTCCTTCTTTTTCTTTCCAATTGATCCACCTGTTCCCGTCTGAATTGCTTGATTTGTAGCCTTGATGGCTGAGTAGCTCATAATCTTGTTCGTCTTCAGACCTTCTTCCACAAAACTCCCCATCTTGACTACCTCATTAAAGGTCTTTCCGATCGCAGACACCAAATGGTCGTAGTATGTCGGCTCCAAATATTGTAAGAAACAATCCACCATTTCTCCTTCTTTCATTGGTGGATCCACACGGGCCGCCTGTTCCCTCCACCTGAAACCATACCCCTGAAAGCTTTCTCCGGGCTTCTTTTCCATCTTGATTAATGACAATCTATCAGGGATGATTTCCAGATTATATTGAAAATGGTTTGCGAATGATTGAGACAAATCATCCCAAATGAACCATCGGGTATGATCTTGACGGGTGTTCCATTCCAACGCTGAGCCACTAAGGCTTTGACTGAAATAGGCCATAAGTAGTTCATCCCTTCCTCCAGCTCCACGCATTTTACTGCAATATCCTCTCAGATGGGCCACTGGATCACAATGGCCATCATACATGTCAAATTTTGGCAATTTAAACCCGGCAGGTAGCTGTACCTCAGGGAACAAGCATAAGTCCTTGTACGCCACACTAACTTGGCCCCCCAGACCCTGCATATTGCCAAACGATTGTTCAAGGCACTTCATTTTCCTGGCCATCTCGTCTTGTTCAGGGTATCTAACAGGTTTCTCCTCCTCCGTCATATCGATAAGTGGGGTGTAAGAATCATGTTGCCTGAAAGTGGGTTCTGGAGGGTAGTAATGATTATCCTGGACATGAAATACAGGCTCGCTAGAGGATTTATGTAAAGTGACTGGTGGTGGTGCCACATACATGGGAGCGGCCTGGGTGGTGGTGGTGGAGCTTGTTTAGGCAGGGGTGGTGGTACTTGTGATGTAGTGGCGTAATAGTGCGGGTAAGCGGGATATGTAGAAGATGAGTTCATGGTGGGTGGTTCTTTGTTTGGGTTTGAGGGAGGAATATATGTGGGGTTAGCTGGGTAAGAACGTAAGGGTGGACCCCATGACCAAGCCTGGTACATTTCTGACATCTGTTGTTTTAACTTATACATTTCTTCCTTCATGCTATTCATATCTATTACTTCCTCCTCTTGCGCGGGATCCATGATTGTCGGCTCAATTTCTTGGGTTACTGCTTTTGTCATGCTTTTAAAACAAGTGTTGTAGTTGTGATATGGCAGAATGCCAGTTGCTAACTGTTTTATCCGATACTCATCAACAACAAAAACTTGTTAATAGTTAGATCATAATAGATAATCATCTCAAGTTTTAAAAACACAACTTTTTCCTAACAATTATGCATCATCCCGCCATTATTATTCTTCTTTTGACCCGCCAATTTTCATTTTCCAGCTTTTTCTTTTTTCTTTTGTTTCCACCTATCATTGCTTTCATTGTTTCTTTTTCTTCTTTTTTTTTTCTTTTTTTTTAGTTTTTCGATCCTATATGTTTGCCTATCGCTCAAGCAATTTGCTTATGAGGGAAAATAATGACAATTTCTTTGAATTTTCATTGATATTCAAACATTGATTACAAAAGATAATGTTGTACTACAACCTTCTAAGTGCGGAAAAATACAAATACAAAAATTCATGCCCTATGAATACATCAAAGCTCCTAGTGCCCGTGAGACATCGTTCGGTCTTACCGCGGGCCTATATGCTAATCCCTTTTGGAGTTTATCCAGGTCAGTCATTACTTGTTTCACAAAGATCATTGTTGCTGCGGTAAATGTTGACTGAGTCATATCCTCGCACAGTTGGCATTTCCGTGTAATGTATTGAGCAATGTTGACAATTCTTTCCGTGATGACCCCTTTCTCTTGAACCAACCTACCAATCCGTTTGGTACGAGCATCTAAGGTTTGCTGGTTCTTCTTTTGAAGTTGTTGTAGCTCTAGTTCTAACCGAGCCATGGTCATGTAGCAATGTTCTATCTCTACCTCAAATTCTTTGGTTTGCTTGCTACTTTTGACCTCGGCCGTGATGATCTACTTCCTCAATCGGTCTACTTCAACATTATGCTCATCTTTTAGTTGTCGAACTATCCGAGCTTTTTCTTCTGCGTTCTTGGCCAATTGTTTATAAACCCCAACTATTTCCTTCTCAGCTTTATCTAGATCAAAGCTATAATCGTTCACCTTGTGTCGTACATTTCCAATTAGCTTCTCATCCCGGGCAAGTCGAATTAGGGTTTCGGTTGTTGTTCTCATTTTCACAATTTGAGCCTTCAAAGTTTCATTTTCTTTTCTCAGCTATTTCTTTTCACCCTCATCGGCTGCTGTTTGGCTGATTTGAATTTGAGGTCCTGAAATTGTTTTTCCAACATGCTGATTCTAGCTCGATATTCATTTTCCTTGGCCATCCAATCTTTTTGTTCCTTAGACTACTCGGCAAACTCTTGAATATGAGGCCTCTTCGTTGGTCTCTCATGCTCAACATCTCTGCGGTACCGTGCGGAATATCCCGGTGATACTTCTCTTCTTGCCCGATCTCTCACACAAGTGTCTATTCTCAGACATTGGCATTCAATCCATATTTGCCGAATTTTTACTTCCGGGAATTGCCCATCAGGACTGATTTCTATTATTTGAAGTCTGAGGTCCCCATCTTTCGGAACAACCTGATATCTTCCGAGTTACCTTAATACCCGGTATGGCACATAAGGGTGGATGCTCTTGAGACCCTTTAATAGAAAATACGACCCTTCTGCAGGAATATATATAACTTCGTTGAGGGGCAACCATCTATATGCCCATTCTATCTGGCTAGCAGTCAGTGATCCTAAATATGTGATCTAATTCTTCAACCTTTCTGGCAACTTGGCCTCTTTTGTCCTCACGTAGAATTCTTCGATACATGTCCTTTTAGATGATCCATTGCCTGAAAACTAAGGGTGGCAGAAATTCTCTATCATCCATATTTGAAGAAGTAAATTACACCCCTCGAAGAAATCTTCTCCCGCTTTGCTGGCCATCAGGGCATGGAATATATCAGCCACTATCATTGGTGCCAACATATTGTTGTCCTGTACAAGGAGAGTACTGGCAATTTCGGTAACTCTAATGTCGATATTACCATCTTTCCTCGGAAATATGATCAACCCCAAAAAGGCTACCATAAAGGCGAAACGCCTATGTTCCTCCCACTTAGCCCGGTTCGCTTTGCTGCATAGTTTGTTTGTTGGATCATTGAATCCCCCAACATGGCCATATCTGCGGTATATAAAGTTCATAGTGCAGAACACGTGGACCAATTCTTCATTGTGAACATTCCTGGCAATCTTTAAGGAGTCGAGGAATCTATGCACATTAATAGACCTTAGAGCAACCGGATATTTGTCTTTTAAGGGAACCTCGCCTTTTTCGATGTAGTTAGCAATTTCCTCCAATGTTGGAGTGAGCTCAAAATCCGAAAAGTGGAGCACGTTGTGTGCGGGATCTCAGCAAGCAACTAGAGCTCGGATAATATCACCCCGAGGTACTATGTTTAGCAGCCCAGTAAGATCTTTTAAATATTTGTTGACCCTATCCTGTCCATCTTGGCCTAAATCATTCCACCACAATCACAACTCGAAAGGGATCTTGTTCATTAGTGCAAAGGGTTCATTTTGTATTGTGCTCATGCTGCACATTTATTAAAGGCGATTTATTCAAAAGAAAACAAAATCTTTTCAAGGACAATTTTCATTATTTCAAAAGTGTCAACCTTTTCCATATTTCATTTGAAAACTTCAAGGCATTTTTAAAGAAAAATGACTTCAAAGCGTCTATTTTTGCACAAACAACCTTCCGGCGTCCTTTTGGAACATTCGGCTATTTTAAAAAATGGCATCACTTTGATTTTATTGACAAACTTAAACACACATTTTTTTTATATTTTTTGAAAAGGGTGGTTAGACCCATCATGGGTTACCTACGTATCTCGCCTAGTGGTGAGAATCAAACCTGCGTAGTTCGGTCAAATTGTTTTACGACCAATTATTTGGACAAAAATTATTCCGACTGTTTTCAATTCTCTTTTCAATTCGATAGAATTTCGTCAATATTTTAGTAATGATATTTTAAAAATTGCTATTTTTTTTTCTCTCTTTTTGTTTTCAGGTATTTAGCCGGTCAACATAATAGCCCAGGACAAATAAATGCAACATATAATCATGCTCGATCTTTGATATCCGGGTCACTTGTCCTAGATGGACCCAACCCATGTGTTGAGTCCCCTAAGTCATTTATGATGCAAATAAACGTCCTAAATCTAGGCTTAATATCCTGATTTTGTTCGTGGTACTAGACTGTGTACCCGAGTGGACAACTCGGATCGAGGAGGGGGCGACGTACCGGGGACCCGCGGGATCGTCCGACTCTGTAACAAATCCGGCCTCTATCTCTTATTGGGTATTAACTTAACAGAAAGGGGAGTCTCAACTAGTAAGCACATCCCCAGAGGTAAGAAGAGAAGGGTTTTCGGCACAATTTATATATACAGTTCACGTAATATCAAAGAGGTAAACATATAGCATGTTAATCAAAGCATATAATAAAATTAGACATAAACAAAAATAGCAGTTTAATTGAGCTCGAATTCTTAAACCCCTGAACCGAAGTTCTTGGTTTCTTTTCCCCAGCAGAGTCACCAGAGCTGTCACACCTCCTTTTTATGATGTGCCAACTATCTACTATTACACCCCGGAAAGGGATATAACAATAGTGGTGGGGAAGGAGTTTTTCCAATTAAAGGACATTCGGAACGGGATTTTATTTATTAATTTTCAGAGTCACCACTTGGGAAAATGATGGTTGTGAGCATGTGATTTTTGCCCTGCATGAGAATTACTCCCAAAATCTAAAAATAGAATAATTTTGTGTTGTGTGTGATTTCCTGAATTTTTGTTTGATTTTCTTAATTATTATCTGCATTTTTATCTGTGCATGTTTATTTGTTAAATTAATAAAAAATAAAATAAAATACAAAAAAATAATAATAATGTTGCATTTGCATTTAAGTCTTATTTAGAGTAATTAAGTTTATTGTTCAAATGATATATAAAATAAAAGCTCACAAAAACAACTCTTCTTTTACATTTTTAGCATTTAAATGTCTAGTTGTGTGACTTATATTTAATTGATAATTAATTGTGTGTGATAATTGTTAGTATAATTTAATTAGTATTAGTATAATTTGATTTGATTTTTTGTAGTGTATTTAGAATTTTTGTTTTAATAAATTAGGAATTAAAACTAAAAGAGAAGAGGAAAGGATTGGAGATAAAAGGAAAAATTGGTTTGGGCCATCCATTTTCGGCCAAAAACCAGGCCCAATAAACCCAAAATTGTTCGAACCATGCCCAAACCTAGTCCCTTACCCGGCCAAACGACCCAGTTTTTAACTGAATGATACGACGTCGTATCACCCTTAAACGACCATACCCCAGTTTTGTTGCTCAATCAATTTTAGCCGTTGGATGTAATAATCCAACGGTTAAGATTAAAACCTTAATTTCACTAAACCAAACACCCCCAAAACCTGTATCACCATCTCATTCCCCAAGCAGCCGCTCACCTTGTTCGTCTCCATCAGAGACAAAATCTCCGCCGCCCACCACCGCGTGCCACCCACCGGAAATTGCCTCACGGCAGTTCCGGTGGTCCAAACCACCCCAAATTTACACCCCAAACTCCCCAAGACCTCCTCAATCCAACCCTCAGCTTGGTTTACTTCGAATCTAGCCACAACTTCTCGAATCTTCAATCGAAGATTCGAGTTAAAACCCAACCTACCCCAAATCACCCCAAATTGATACCACACATTCGCCTCATCTCCCTCACACCCAAACTGGCCTTTGTATCCATCGAATCTGGCCAGAAATCATCAAGCCCCAAAACCGAGTTTCAAGAACCCTAAAATTCGAATTATGGATTTTTTCGTCGGATTTCAGAGAAAATTAGGGTCTAATAGACCTTAATTGATTTGTTTTCACTAGAAAACATTTCAATTAAGGTCTGTTCGACCTCGAATACCAAATTTCAAGTCAAGTCCATTTGTTTCCAAGCCGAGTTTCTCCTCTCAAGGTATTTCTTTTCTTTTTCTGTTCTTATTTATTTGTTTGTACTCGTTGGTTAGTGTAGTTGTTTTATAGTTTTCATTGGTTGTTAATTCTTCGGATCTTTTCTGTTTCTTCCCTTGAAGACCTTTTATGTGGTCAATTGTTCGCTTTTGTTTCATTGTGTGATTGTGTTTTTTTTATTGAGTGTGCGTATTCGATTCGATTATTGAAGTTGAATAATGTTTCTACACTGTATTATTTCTGCCTAAGTGCTGTAAATCGAATGTTTATTCATCGACAATGTGTTATCAATTATAGATGTTGTAATCGACTAATCGAATGTTGTCGATTTACTTTCATAGGTCTGTTTGTTAGAACAGTAAGACAGTAATTTTTCTTGATACTGATTAATTCCCTATTGAATCACTGTTGAATTGAAGTTTGAATTGTTTGTGTTTGAATTAGAAACGAATTGGTTATAGCTGAATTAAATTTAGTTACATAAAAGATTTTAGAATTAGTGGACTGCCACTTTGGAGCACATGTTGAACCATTAGGGCATGTTTTAGTTGAACTACACCATGTAAAGGATACAAAGTAGTGAAGGCCAGGAAACAATCCTAATTTAATATGCAATGAACATGGGAAGAGTACTAGGACATGCTGGACAGAAGGCTTTTTCCACCACTTTTTTTAACTTTAGAGTTTTTAAATTAAAATGCCATGTTTGGACAACTAAAGGTGGGAAAACAGTGGGAATAATATGGGTTGTCAGTGATTCTTTTAAATACTTTTAATAGGCTGAAATGTTTTATCTTTGGTTATATAATGACATACTAACATCCTTTAAAATAGATATAGATTTTCAGATACACAACTTCACTGTGAAAAGACAGATTTTTCAACACATAAGAGCAAGTTTTAGACATTGTTACACTGGGAAAAGATCAGATTTTTTACACATTACTCTGAAACACAGTCTAAAACAGATTCTTAGACTGATTTGGGGTATTGCTGCTTCGTTAAAAATCATAGTGTTTCCAATCTGGTTTTTGAGTTCATTTGATTTGTTGTGGTCAATCCGTTGGATTGTATTGTTCCTTGGGTCATTTGAATCATTCCTAAGTTGAAGAATAACTGGTTGATTGGTGTTAATTGCTGATGTTGGTGTTGCTGTTTCTGTAGCTGTTACTATTGGATCACTGCTATTGACCTCTTCTTCTTCCTTTGAATTTCTATTTCCAGGTACACAATCGAACTCATGTAGATGTAATATTGGTGAAACGAAAAATAAATGGCAATTTGAGATCTGCTGAACTTCCATATATTTTTGCTTGCAATTTATTTCCTAAGATCAAAAATAATGTTGTTGTTCTAAATGAATTCATGTTAAGCCATGCGTGGTAGGCTATAGATTATCAATGTATAACTTGACTGTTGGATCATGTCTTGATTGTATTTTGATTTGTGATTATAGTTGTAGTTTGGTGTAGTGTAATATTGTTCATAGCTGTTAGTATTGAAGTGTTTATAGCTCTAGTATCGAAGTGTTTATGGCTAATGCTGAAGTGTTTATAGCTATAGTTTGTAATTAAATACAATTGGTTAGTATAGTTCTAAACAAAACTCAGTTTTAGTTAAGAATGATTGGCTTTCACATTAAAGTAATATGATATGTCTAGTTGAATGCATTGAATTGATTCGTTTTTCCGAAGTTTGAACTCATTGTTAGTTATAAAAATGTTGCATTATAATTAGTATTTTAATGAACCGAACAAGCTTTTCCAAAAGAATAACATTTGTTGTTTAAGCCAATTGTTAAGAAATATATGCTGGAATCTGGTTAATATAAAAATAGATGTAAAATTTAGAAATTAAAGTGACTGGTTTTTATATGGTACTAAATGGAATAGAAAGGCATGAAATTGTGATTTTACTTGAGCAAGTAATTCTTTTATTTTTTAAAAATGACAATTCAAATAATGTTTAAGTTCTCAAACATTAGTGATTGACATAGCCCCCTTTTAATACATTCTAACAAGTCGCAGAATATGATATCATTTTGTATAGATATTAATTGGAAATAACCCTAACGGATTTTGTTGTAGATAAATCGATTTTTGTTTAGTCTAATAAACGCTTTAATTGGCATAGGTTGAAATAAGTGTTCTGGGCACATCTTTGAGTGGCATATTCGTAAGGGCCCTGAGCCTATGTTATGACTAGGCTTGCTTTTTCTTAAAAGTCTAAATATACAGTTTTTCTTTGAAATAATAAAGCGGTCTAAATTTTAATCAAAGCATGTAATTTATAACATGCATTAAAATCAGATATCTTTAGCCATTTATAATAGTTGAAGCGACCGTGCTAGAACCACGGGATCCGGGGATGCCTAACACCTTCCCTCGGGTCCACATGTCACGACCCAAACCCCGGTCGTGATGGCGCCCAACACAATGCTAGGCAAGCCCGACCGTATTATCTCTTAAACCAACCAATTATTAATCAAATTAAACTTAAACAACAAGTGACCATATCAAATGATAAGCGTGATAGTAACAGCATACGAAGTACGGTCCCAACATATCGTGGTGTCATAAGTCTGAGCCTCTACAAATGAGATCTATTATACAATCAAGTCTAACCAGAATGGAGACAACAAAATGATGAAAAAAAAGAAAGAGGTCAGGTACTGCGGACGTTGGCAGCTACCTCGAAGTCTCCACACAATGGGGATAATAAAGCAGTTGCGATAGCTCAACTGCCCTCCTGAACCTGTATATCTGCACAAAAAGTGCAAGGGAGTGGGGTGAGTGTATTTCAACTCAGTGAGTAACAATAATAAACAATAACTGAAAATAAGAACTCCTGTACTATCACTAAACAGTTCTAAGGCAACCCCCACAGGTTAGTCATCACTATAATGAGTACTCTGATCACTAGTCCACATTTATCTCATCTAGGTCCCACACTGACCACATCCTCGCTCGTACTACTACGGTATACAGCCATCTCAATATATGGAGACATATACATCTGTCTATAACATATAAATATTTCAGTATATATATGAATATGAATAAGTATAATGCTGCGGCGTGCAGCCCGCTCCAATACATATACCGCTGCGGCGTGCAGCCCGCTCCATTTAACGTCGACGGCGCTCACTAGGGGTGTGTACAGATTTCGGAGGGGCTCTCTAGGACCAAGCGCTATGATACTGCGGCTTGCAGTCCGATCCACATATATATTACTGCGGCGTGCAGTCCGATCCAATATATATATATATATATATATATATATATATATATATATATATATATATATATATATATATATATATATATATATATATACATTTATAGCTATACTGCCGCTCACTGAGAATGTGTGCAAACTCAGACTCCGAAGGGGCTCCTACAGCCCAAGCGCAATAATACTGCGGCGTTTTTACACAAAAAACTACTACTTATTTCTAGCTGATATACATATATTACACCAATTATTCTTGGTTAAATATATACTATATATATATATATATATATATATATCTGACGATTATTGTTAGTTAAAAATTGTTCGTGCAACTATTTAGGTCGGCCTTTCAGGCCCATTCAGTTAAATCAGGGAACTTCTACCCTAAGTAATCTATCTCTCACAGTACATATCTAGTACTGACTCTTAATAGGCTATCCGGCTAGTTTTACGGCTGAGTGCAAGTTTCCAACACGGTATAAGGGTCACCTAGCTCTACAGGTCCCCTAATGCTCTACAGATCGGCACAAGGCCCCAAACATGGCTATTAGCCCAATTGCACAGTTATAATCTCATCGACAATCCTAATACACAGTATTCTATAAGCCGGGAAGGACCAAGTCCAAGTCCCCAATCACAATGACACCACGCCCGTCACAAGACGCACATCTCAACTCAACATAGCACTGTAAAGTGCTAGTACGGGGTTTCAAACCCTTAGTACATTATTTACTACTACCACTCACCTCGAACCGGTAGAAGCTTCAATCCACCTTGCGCTTGCCTCGAAATTCGATCTCCTCGGATGCCAAATCTGCTCAAAATCATAGAGAATGCGTCAATATATGTTAATTTCACTCAATTCATTCGAAACAACCCAAATTTTATCAAAACCCACAAAGTTGCCAAAACCCGACTTTTGGTGCGCTTCTCTAAAAATTATAAAAGTTACATATTCGGAACCCTCGTCTCAATACGAGTCTAGGAATATCAAATTTACCAAATTCGAACTCCATTTGCCCGCTCAAATCGGTATTTTTCTACGATTTTAGGCTTAGGGCTTAAACCCACATTTAATCCTCCATTTTCATAGAAATAATTCATGATTTCATGATAAAAGCGTGTAATTAAACCACAAAACTTACCTCCGACAATATCCCGATGATCTCCCAGCTATTTCCCGTCACTTTCTCACTCTAGACCTCAACAATGGAGGGTTTTGCAAATGAACCCGTATGTGAAATGTTTCTGGTTTTAATTCACTGCCTGGGTCGATTGCTCTACGCGTTCGCGTTCCCTGCCACGCGTTCGCGATGCCCAGCCCGGATTAACCTTCGCGAACGCGACCTTCCCCAATTTGTTCGCGATGCACTAGCTCCCAGCCGCCTATTTTTCCTTCTACGCATTCGCGATATCCCTCACGCGGACGCGATGCACACCTTGACAAACCTACGCGAATGCGTTCCAGCTCCACGCGAACGCGAAGCCTCTGATCCTGACCCTACGCGTTCGCGTCCAGACCATCGCGAACGCGATGCATACCCTTGCTAACCTTCGCGGATGCGTGCCCTTCATCGCGAACGCGATGAAGAATTTCCTTCTGCAGACACAGTAGCAATTTAGCTGCTGTCTTAGGCCAAAAATGGTCCGTTTGGACCCCCGAATTCATCCCGAGGCCCCGGGACCCCAACGAAAACTACCAACATACTCCATAACACGATTCAAACTTGTTCCAATCATAAAAACACCATCCTAAACATCAAAATCACCAATTACGCACGGATTCAAGCCTAAGTTTCTTCAAAACTTCCGACATCCAAAATCACACAACGGAACTACTGCAACTGTCGGAATTCCGTTCCGACTCCCGGATCAAAATTTCATCTATCGATCGGATATCGCCGAAATTCATCTTTGGCCAATTCAAGCCTAAAACTACACCGGACCTCCAAATTCATTTCCGATCGCTCTCCTAGCTCGCAAATGACCTCCCGGAGCTGACCGAATCATAAGAATTCGATTCCGAGCTTTCTAACTCACAAGTCAACATCCAGTTGACGTTTCACAACCATCCCTTCTTCTAAGAGACTTTTTGTCTCATTTCCAACTAAACTCAACCCGAATTGACTCAAACTCGCCAAACATGCATATTGAAACATTAACAACCATTTAACAGGGATAATGAGGTGATAACTCACATGATGATGGGCCGGGTCATCACACAACAAAATTCCTTACTTAGAATTTCTGGTTCGCAGAATTCATTTGGAAAGTCAAAATTTTCTCGATCCGGGATTTGAATAAATCGGTGACTTGGGACACCTTAATTTATTCCAAGTGGCGACTCTGAAACAAATAGAATAATCCCATTTTCGAATATTGTCATTTAAATTGGAAAAACTCCCTTAGGTATCTACCCTTCGGGGTAGGGCGCGCCAAAAGGAGGTATGACAACTTTGGCGACTTTGCTAGGGAGACAAACCCAGAACCACTAGTTCAGGGTTTAAGAATTCGAGCTTTGAATAATTGTTTTATTTGGCTTATTTATTATCTGATTTTATTATGTGTTTATATTTAATATGCTAAATGTTGCTTTTACCACTTTGATATTTTGTGAATTGTATATAAGTTGTGCCGATACCCATTTTTCTCTTCTTAGTCTTTTTGAAATATAATATCGGGCATTTGCTGGACATATCCCATTTTCTCAAGATAGCTATGGTGCTCTACACCCGGTGAAGGATTTGTAGTCACACATGTTTAGGCGGGGAGTATTGTCAATTAAGCCGGAAAGCCATGCTACCGGTGCACTGACACTCCTCGGCTCGAGTTGTCCGCTCGAGTTAAAGCCAGTCTAGAAACCTTTTCCAACAGGATGATGACTTAGAATAACAAAACCTTATGCCGGATCCCCGATAGGAACGTCTATTTGCATCATGTGCATATTTAACTTAGGAGGCTCAACACAGGGGTTGGGCCTATCTAGGACAAGTGTACCTGAAACAAAAGACCAACATGATACATCTTTGTCTGTGCATTTATTTGTTTCGATCTTACATGCCAACCGGTTTGTTATTAAAAAAGAGAGAGGGTAAGAAGTGGAAAATGTCAGGGTGTAAAATCAAAATAATTTTATGGAAAATAATATGTTTTTTGTTAGAAAATAATTTTTGAAAATAAAAAAGAAAAAAAAATCTCCAAATAAATTTTGTTAATTTTATGGAAAATAGTTAGTTTCTTTGAAAACAATTTTTGAAAAATGCAAAAAAAAAAAAATTCCAAATAAATTTTGTTAATTTTACAAAAAAAAAAAAATAGTTTAGTTTCTTTGAGAATAATTTTTGAAAAATGCAAAAAAAATTCCCAATAAATTTTGTTAATTTTATGAAAATAAGTTAGTTTCTCTGAAATAAATTTGTTTTTTTTTTAAAATGTTGTTAAAAATAGTTTGTTTTCTTTTCTTCAAATGATTTAGTTCTTCTATTTTCGAACTACGCAAGTTTGATTCTCACCGAGCGTGAGATAAGTAGGCAACCCATATCGCGCTCAACTAATACTGCTTTTTCAAAAATTAAAATAATAATAATAATAATAAAAATATTAAAATTAGGAGGTTTGTCCTTAGTCAAGAGTTAGGAAATTTTGCGAAAATAGCCAAACGCTTCAAAAGGGGCGCCGAAGGACTAATTTCGCAAAAACGGAACATAGTCATCACACCGGTATCCTGTTACACAGCCTTCAAATCTTCTTCAAGTGTTGAAAGGCCGTGTTAACAAGATTCGTTTTTTTTTAAATAGTAAAAAAATAATTGGAAAAAATCTTAAGTTTTATTTTATCTTTTCTAGGATCAGCATGACTTCATCGCAAAGAATCAGCCAGAAAAGGGCGAGAGATGAAATGCCACCCATGTTCATGGTTCAATACAAAACCCCGGATCAGCTCTGTAAATGGTGGGCGAGATTTTTGGCTTGGGAAAGAAATCAAGTCCACAAGCACCTCAAGTTTCTTCCGGACATTATGATGATAAAACCGGACAAAAATCTGATCAGAGCTTTAGTGAGTTTTTGGGACTCAACAAGTAATTTTTTAGATTTCGAGACTTCGAAATGACGCCCACTTTGGAGGAGTTGGGCGGACTCACAGGGCTTGGGAAAGATTTGCACAAAAAGAGACTCGCAGCTCCTAGGCAAATGGGTGTGAATAATTTCTTGAAGAAGTTATGTCTCCGACGAGTTCCAATGGGCTGTTTGGATAATGGTTGGGTGCTGCTGGAGTATCTCTATAACAGATTTGGTGATAAGAAAGGGTTCAAGAAATTCTCAAACACTGAATTTGTTAGCCAGCTGAATTATGATGCTTGTGGAGATCTAAAAATCTACGCCTTCATGATCGCTTTTCTGGGAACCATGGTTTTTCTCGAACGTGACGGACGCATCAGAATCCGTTTGGCTACGGTGGTCTCATATTTACATAGTAACGAAGAACACACTATTCTTCCTATGATCTTAGGAGACATCTTTCGGGCCTTAACTCTGTGTCAAGAAGGACAGGATTATTTTGAAGGTTGTAACATTTTATTACAAATGGGGTTTGTAGAGCATCTCTATCATCACCCAATTGTGATAGACTTCAACGTGGACTGGCTGAATTACATTCGTTGTCATATGAACAGAGCTGCCCATTGTAACCTTCCAAACGACTTAAGGACTTGGCAAGAACTTCTCAACTCTGTGAAAGCAGACCGACTCACCTGGAATTATTATTGGTTCCCTTCCGCTAAAATCATGCACATGTCAACATATCGCCCATTCTACATACTAATGGGTTTCAGGGGTTTCCAACCATATGCCCCGCTACGTGTCATGCGGCAGTTGGGTAGAGAACAGAAAAGGCTCCCGATCGAAGATATGTGATCATTTACATGGGAATTCACGACGGATGAGCTCCCAAGAGAGACTTATGCACAAAAGGTGTGGTTTGGTAGTCGACTCTCCGACATTGATGAAATGGTTGCCGATCGAGAATGAAAGTGAGCCTCGCATACCTTGAATGGTTGCACAACCAATCCATGCCCGAGCAAAGAGCGGAAAGATCAGTAAAATATGCCGTCGATTGGGAAAAAGAGATAGAAACCAGAGTTAGGGAGGCTAGACGAGAAACAACACAAGATTTCCAATCTTGCATTAACACCTTAAAAGAGGACAAGGGAATTCTGGAAGCTGCCAAGGACATACAACAGGCTGATTTCGATCAGGAAAGGGCCGGCAGGGAGTAAGAAAGAGAAACACTCCGAACTCAAATTCAGGAGATGCAATTGACCGCAGAAAAGTCGAGGAGAAGTCGGAATGATGAGATGCTTATAAACGACTTGGAAAGGAAATCCTTTGAGCACCAGGAAGACTTGGAAAAGGCAGAAGCGGCTTTAGTAGCAATCCGGACAAAATGGATAAGAGCAACCCACCAAGAAGCACTTTATCTACAACGGATAGAGAAAGATTATGGGGCGATCATCACGGATTTAAGAGAAGCAAATGCCGCTTTTAGAGAGCAAATTCTCAGACAAGCCCGGGATGCCAAAGCAGATAGAGACCGTTGCCACGACTTAATGGCGCGGATGGAAAGGCAAATAGATAGGCTTTTGGATCAAGTCTCCGGTAACGCTCAAGTATTGGGGGAAAAGAACCGACACATAGGGAAGCTGCTTAGAGAAAAAGATATGATCATGGCCAGGATCGATGAAATCGGGCACTATATCACTATAAGATGCCTGACCTGCGAACAAGTACCCCGGCCTACCCTCTTTTCTTCAATCATGGAATATGTCCACCAAGTCATGGCGGAGTTGAGAAGTCTACAAAGGGATCTCACACCAAGAACCGCAGCAAGGCCAAACAACGCCTCACGGACGCAAAGATTCAAAGCGTTGGAACATGCTTAGAAGACTCTGTATTTTTCCTTTAAGAGTTTGTTTGTCCCTTTAAAGTTTTTTACATTGTCGTCTTTTGCAAAGTGTTTCAAGTGAAATTTTGTGAAATAAAATCCAAAAAAATAATATATGTTTCATTCGTATCTTATGTTTCTTGCATTCCGAACTACGCCCGGTCTGATTCATCCGGGGACATGATACGTAGGCAATCCACATAAGATTAGACCATCACTAAAAGAAAAGAAAAACGAAAAAAGGGGGGAAATATAGAAGAAAAGAAAATTGATAAAAAGAGGAAGAAGATGAAAGCAAAGGAAAGTACAAACTAGAATGACACATCGCAATCGAATACATGTAGCAACACAATCAACTGTATAAGTGCATCACATTCAATGTGCGATTACTTATCTGTTATGTTGTTTCAGACTAACCGTTTGTTTTCCAAACTCCAGGTTTTAGAAAAGAGTGGTTGATTTTATGGTAATCTGGCCTCACATTCATACTTCACGAGGTCCAAAATAAGAGTTCAGCAGCCCGAAAGAACCCATCCTCATTTCACGAGGTTAAAAAGAAGTGCCAACATGTCTTCAGAAATCCCTCTACCAACCGTTCCCATTTCGGAAGAAAGCTCCAGATCAGCTGTTCCGGCTACTGAGTCAGCAGCTGCGGAGGAAAATAGGATTTTGCATTGTCGCATGCTGGAGATGTTAGATGATTGGAATAACGGGAAAAAGCCCCCAAGTCTGATCCTTGGGTTCCCCGAGCTATTCCTCAGATCAAGTGGGATTTCTAATACCCCCACCAATTACCCACCTACTCTGTTTGGGTATTCTAATGTGATAACCATCTCCGAATCAACCTCCACTTCCTATCCTCGGGTGACAGCATTGGATACATCCACAAGAACATCAGTTGGTTTGCAAGTTCCAATCACGACGCATCCCGCCACACATACTCCTTTCTTTGATTCCTCTTCCTTTACATTCCCGGCACCACCCCTTGCAAGAGATCCTACCCAGGTTGCTACCAATATCTATCCTCATCCACCTCAACATGAGTTCATACCAAGCCAAAATCCAAAAGCTCCCGAGCAGGACGAAATGGTAAAAAGAATAAGAAGCTTGGAGCAGAGTCTGAAAAATATGTAAGGTCTGAGTGGGCAGAAAAGTGTTTCTTACGCCGATTTGTGCATGTTCCCATATGTCCATTTGCCATTAGGCTTTAAAACGCCGAAGTTAGAAAAATATGATGGGCATGGCGATCCTATTGCTCACCTCAAGAAGTATTGCAATCAGTTGCGAGGTGCCGATGGTAAGGAAGAGTTGCTAATGGCATATTTTAGAGAGAGTCTGGTTGGGATAGCCTCAGAATGGTACATGGATCAGGACATATCTCGCTGGCACATTTGGGACGATTTGGCCAGAGATTTTGCTGAATTTAAAGAAGAAGCCCTCAGAGAGCTTCAGGGAATACGCCATCAAGTGGCATGAACAAGCATCTAGGGTGAAACCCCCCATGGATGAAATCGAAATAGTCACGACCTTCCTCCAAGCTCAGGAAGCAGACTATTTTCAAAACATGATGTCAGCGATGGGAAAACCTTTCGCCGAAGCAATCAAGATTGGAGAGATGGTGGAGAATGGCTTAAAACTAGTAAAATTTTGAGTCAAGTGGCCATTCGAGCAACCTCCCAAGCCTTCCAAGGCGGGTCTGGAGGGATGCCCAGGGGCAAAAAGAAAGAAGAAACTGTCATGGTGGCAGTAGAAGATAGAAGATATCGAGCCCCAAGGCAGGTATTCTCTGAAAGGGCCCCCAACATTACTATTCACACCACGGCATGACCTATGCTCCTCCGCCTCCACCCTACGCGGTCATGAATGCTCAACCTTTTGTACGGCCGCAGCCACCAGCCAATAGTAATCCACCTCCATTCCAAAGAAACCAACCTTCCTACCTAAACCAATACAACTCCCGACCAAATAACATCCGCCATCGTGAGCCACCCAAGTCAAACTTTACAACGATTGGGGAACCATATTCCACTCTCTTTCCCAAACTCAGGCAAGAGAACTTATTGCAGCCCGTTCCACAGAATAGGCAGAATCCGGACTCTCCTACTTAACAACGAGGAATATACTGTGCCTACCATTCGGAGGTTGAGGGGCATAACACCGACAATTGTTGGATCCTAAAGAAGGTAGTGCAAGAGCTAATCAATCAAGGGAGGATAGCTTTCGCAGATGAAGACGTCCCAAATGTGAGAAATAACCCATTGCCAACCCACAACAACGGGCTAGTAATTGGGATGATTTGTGAAGATAAGGAGTTTGACCCGGCCTTGAAAGCAAAAATTGCCATCGCCAATGTGGAGAAGCGGCCTGATGTTACCCCAAAACAAGAGAATGTGGGGAAAAAGATTTAAGTTTCCAAGACTGGATCTGAAAAGAAAATCGAAATGAAGGCATCGTCTCAAAAGAATGGAGTTCTTTACCTCCCGCGAGGCCGAGTGGAAAGACCCCTGTCAATAGGTGCCCCAAAAAGGTTTCATTTGAAGAGGGAAACAACGATGTATGTACCGAAGGGAACCTATGTGGCCCGAAAGCCAATTGAACCACTACAACCAGATGAACCCATGGTTATTGCACATGTGCAATAAAAACCCATGACAGATCCATCTGTTGTACCTTGGAGCTATCAACGGACACTCGTTACACGCAAAGGAAAAGAGGTTCCAGGAGAATCATCTGGGAGCATCTTGGGGGAAAAGTATTTGAACACACAGGAGATAAATAATGCCACACAAAGGCATTTCCCATCCAAAAAACCTGTAAGCCCCGAAGAAGCAGAGGTCTTTTTTCAGAAGATGCAAATGCCTGACTAAGAGGTAATAGACCAACTGCGCAACTATCCGGAGCAGGTATCCATGTTGTCCCTATTAATGAAGTTCGCTGAGCATCATAAGGTTTTGTTAAAAACCTTGAATGAGGCATATGTGCTTGTTGAGATTTCGTCTGAACAACTTGAAAGATGGTGGAGAGGTTCTTCGCAGTCAATCAGATTTCTTTCAGTAAGACTGCTTTGCCTCTGGAAGGGGCGGCCCACAACAAAGCTTTGCATTTGACTGTCAAATGTGAAGGCTACTACATGAAGAGGGTCATGGTGGATGGGGGCTCAGGAGTAGACATATCCTCTCTTTCCACTCTACACCGCATAGGAATTGGAGCTGAAAGAATTCGGCCCAATAACGTATGCGTGCGGGCCTTTGATGGTGTGAAGAGAGACACGATCGGAGAGATTGATTTAATTCTGACCATCAGCTCGATAGATTTCGAAGTGACATTTCAAGTTCTGGATATGGACACTTCTTATAACTTTCTTCTGAGAAGGCCATGGATTCATGCAGTTGGGGCTATACCCTCTACCCTCCATCAGATGCTAAAGTTTGAACACAAGGGACAAGAAATCGTGGTCCACGAGGAGGATGAGCAATCGATCTATCGAGATCCATCCATCCCATGCTTAGAGGCGGAAGAAGGAAGCGAGCACATTGTTTATCAAGCTTTCGAGGTTGTATTGGCAGACCAAAATGAAGAAGGGAACCCTTGCCCCCAACTTTTCTTGTCTAATGCCTCCATCATGGTGGCAAAAAAAATGATCAAACACGGCTTCCAACCAGGAAAAGGTTTGGGAAAGTCCTTGCAAGGAGTATCAAAGATGATAACTTCGCCCTACCCCTGAAGATGAGAAATGGGCCAATAAAAGATAGGAAAAAGGATGGTTTCTACCACGACCGTTGCCACCTTTGTACCAAACTTTTGTTCGACCAAGATACAATGAAGAAGAAAAAGATGAGGTCTTCACATCAGATGAAATCGAAGACATCTGTGGGGCTTTGAGGCAAATGCTTTACGATGTTAACATGGTTCAATTAGGAGAAGGTACAAGTACCGCTGAGGTACTGTATGTGGGCCCAAAAGCCAAACTGCAAAATTAGAAGGCCACACCATTCCCTGTCAGGCGGGAGTTCTGGTAGATTTGTCCTGTCACTTTTCCTTCATCAC
>JASVEL010005401.1:0-117737 GCA_032618575.1 Nicotiana noctiflora | reverse complement strand
TCGCCCTGCTTAATTGCCTGGTGTAGGCGCAGTCATGAGTTATCTTGTAATATTATTGCGCTATGTGCGGCTCCCCTTTAATGCCGAATATTCCCTATGGGGTAGGGAATTTGATCACTTGGTACATGCTTGACGGGACCGCTTGCTTAGGGCAAAAATCACGTGCTCACAATGACGTTGTAGGCTGTCTCTTGGTTCATCACATGGAAGGTAGTTTCCGGGGTGACTCCTCCTGCGAGGACGGGTAGGTTCACTTCTCCTGACGTGCGCTCTACTGCATTGTTAAAACCAGTCGGAGTTATGCAGCGGGGGGTTATCCTGTCCTCGAGTCCCATCTGTGAGAGGACTCTCAGATGGATGATGCAGGCGCCGCTTCTGTCATCGATCATGACTGTCCTGACATCCGTATCAACAATACGTAAAGTAATGACTAAAGCATCATAATGAGGGAAGCACAAACCGTCGGCGTCAGACTTATCGAATGTGATACTTTCTTCGAGGTCATCGTACCATTCGTGGGAGATGGTCCTCTTTAGTCTGTGCGTGTTGGCAAATTTGACGTGATTAATGGCGACGTTGTTCCCTTCTCCGACGATCATGTTTACCGTGCGTGTCGGATAGGGTGGTTTTGGAGGTCCCCGGGAGTGCTCTCGTCCGCACATAAAATTGGCTTTCCCTTTGTCGCTGAGCAGTGCCTTTAGGTACCCCTATCTTAGCATCCCGATGACTTCTTGTCATAGGCCGATGTAGTCTTCGGTCCTGTGCCCTTGTTCCTGGTGGAACTTGAACATGACGTTTGATTTCCTTGTGGCGGGGTCTGATTTCATCTTTTGGGGCCACTGCACCTTGGTGCCAAGCTTCTCCAGTGCGTACACTATTTCTGAAGGAGAGACACAGAAGTTATGTGAAGAAAGTAAAGGGGGCGTACCTCGTTCATTCCTGAGTGGGGCGAGGTGGCGTTGTAGGGCATCCGTATGGCGAGGGGGCAGAAGTGGGGACCTCATATAAGGCTGGTTTCGCTCTTTACTAGGACGAGGGGGAAGTTCCCGGCGTCCCTTGTGTTGTCGATCTCTCCTTGTGTCCGGATGCACGACGGCTAGCCATCTGGTTGGTTCGTTGAGATCCTCCTCGTCTGCCCGTACCTCGACGTAGTAGGCATTGTGAATCTCGTCCCAGGTCATGGGAGGATACTTCATGAGCCGGCTTAGCAGTTTTTGGTAGCTCTGGAGCCGTCCCTGCCGAGTCTGTTCTGGAAGGTCGCTACCGCCATTCCTTCTGACATGTTCGGCAGGTTCATTCTTACCCTATTGAACCTAGCGAGGAAGTCCCTGAGGCCCTCGCCCGTGGTTTGTTTGATGGCAAAGATGTCGTTCACCCTTGCTTCTGCTTTTTTAGCGCCGGCATGTGTCGTGACGAACTTATCCGCCATTTCCTCGAAGGTTGAGATTGCTTTGGCGGGTAGTTGGGAATACCAGGTCAAGGCTCTCCCGGTCAGTGTTTCGCTGAACTTTTTCAGCAGCACTTATGGTACCTATTCTTTAGACAAGTCATTACCTTTCACGGCGGTAACATAGTGGATGAGATGATCCTCAGGATCGGTGGTTTCGCGTACACCTTCAGGTATGGGGCATCTTGAAGGTCTTCGGGATGGTGTAGGGTACGACTTCTTCAGAGTAGGGTTGTTCTACAAACCTTCCTACGTCCTGTTTGGGTAGCAGTTTAGCTGCTCCAGGGATCTTGTCGACCCTATATTGGTGCTCCTTTATTTGGTCACGGAGGGCCTGATTTTCGCTTTCCATTTCTTTCATCTTCCTCAGGATGGAGGCTAACATTTCATCGTGTGTTTGTGTTTCGACGAGTTGGTTGTTGGTTCGTGTTCCTTCATTTTCATCTGTTGCGGTGGTGTTGCTCGTTGTTGGTGCTGCATTCTCACAGCCTCGTGGTGGCTTTTTCACTAAGATGCACAGGGTACTGGTCATCCATTCCTCCAGTAGCTTCTTGACTGCTGGGGGTGCTTCTCTTGAAGTGGAGGTGTCCTTTTCCTGCGGGGTTGCAAGGTTCCCAAGGGGGGAGGTGAGGTTTCTACCTCGGGTGCGACACCAGGGGTAGCGTTGATAGCAGCGCTACCACCGGCCTCGTTCATGGAACTCAGGAGGTTGGTGGTAACTTCTACCACAGCTTTGGATCGAGTGTCATTTTCGGCCATTTCCAAACTTTTGCCGATGATCGGATCTTGTGGATGTATACTACGTGTTTGATTCTTAAAATCCTCACAGATGGCGCCAAATCGTTTGACCCAAAAGCTATCAGTTGCTTTATGAGTTAGGGACAATCAAATAATAGATAAAGGGTAAATCGGAATCAATGGTAATATATCTTATAGATCGATCTTTGGATTCGTGTATATGTTTTTCTTGTAAGAATGTAGTAGAGCTTAATGAAAATGTTGGAACAAGTAAGCCATAAAGAGATAAAATAGAGAGAAAATGGCAGAGAAGGAGTTGTATTATTAATGATCAATAATACCTGTCTTACAAATGAGGGGGACCCTTCCTTATATAGAAGGATGACCCCCTCGCCGACATATTACATCGTCCCAAAGCTAATGCTATTACAACGAAAGTATAGGGGAGCGGGAGTCGGGACGTCTGCTCGGGCGAGCCTGCTCATATGCCACTATGGACGAGGGCGTATCCTCTTCATCGTACGGACACGAAAGAGGGTGTCATCCGATGTCAACGGCCGCATAAGGGGGCGTGCTCGGCCCGTATTGCATCCGAGTCGATCGTATGTGTATACATGCTCGCCCCATCTTACATCCGATTTGCCCCCATACAATAATATTATCCGTTTGCTTACGAGACGTCGGAAAATAAATAAGAAAATTACTTATCTTCTAGGAAAATATTTTGGGCAGGAAATATTTTCTTTCAAATCAAACACATCCTTAAGTTTGACTTTTAAATTGCTAAAAAGACCCTAAATTACCAATTGGCCTACTCTACCTATTTTTTCACAAGAAATCTGCATTTCTTTTCACTAGTGGGAAATAAGGGTAGCAGACAAAAAATAGAAAAGTCGAAAAGCTGGCAAACAAAGTTTTGACAAATCAATTATCAAACTAAAGTACTTCTAGCATTTATATGGAGTTCTCTCCACGAGTTTAATCAAGTCAATGTACAGTGTTCAAGTCTTTGGCCTTTTCTGATCTGTGCAATATCTTTAGGTACTGTATCCCTCAAATCTTTAAATCTTGATTTTATGTCATTCACAAAGTTCCAATCTTTTTACTCTATAGAACCCCAAATTCTTGATTTTCTCGTAAAATCTTGAAGAAATGAACTCCAAAAATTCAATCTTGATATATGGGAGGTTGTTTTAGCTAGAAGTATACCCAGCAATCTTGAATCTTCATTTATGTCATTCACAAAGTTACAATCTTTTACTCTGTAAAACCCCCCAAACTTGATTTCTTGAGGAATTAAAGTCCAAAAATTCAATCTTGCTCACATAAACTGTAGAAATGGGTGGTTGTTTTAGCAAGAAGTATAGACAAGAAGGTGCTAATGGGGGGTATAGGGCAACAAGAAGAGATGTTAATCAAGAATATCAAAAGCCACCACAACATCTACCAGAAAGGCCATATCAGCCACAGCCACAGCAACAGCCACAACCTCAGCCTCAGCCACAGCCACAGCCACAACCACATACTGTTACCGCGCAGCCGGCACAAACCCAAGATCAAATGCAAGGACCCCATTTGAATAGCATATTAGGAAAGCCTTTTGAGGACATTAGGAAGCACTATACACTTGGGAAAGAATTAGGTAGGGGTCAATTTGGAGTGACATATCATTGTACTGAGAATTCGACGGGGAACCCTTATGCTTGTAAGTCTATATTGAAAAGGAAGCTTGTGAGTAAGAATGATAGGGAGGATATGAAGAGGGAAATTCAAATTATGCAGCATTTAAGTGGCCAGCCCAATATCGTGGAATTTAAAGGCGCCTATGAGGATAGGCATTCGGTGCACCTCGTGATGGAACTTTGTGCTGGAGGAGAGTTGTTTGATAGGATTATTGCTCGGGGATATTATTCGGAGAAGGATGCTGCTGAGATTATTAGACAGATTGTAAATGTTGTTAATATTTGCCATTTCATGGGTGTTATGCACAGGGATCTTAAGCCAGAGAATTTCTTACTGACTAGTAAGGATGAAAATGCAAAGCTTAAGGCAACCGATTTTGGACTTTCTGTCTTCATTGAAGAAGGTCAGTTTCTTGCCCCTCAAGATTAATTACATTATAGCTGAGTGTTTTAGAATAAACTTTTGTGTCTGTCAATATTATGTTATCTTTTTATATTTTCATGACTTTTATTGCTTGAACCTGCCTCTCAATGCATGATGACAAGAACGTTTTTACTGGGACACTAACAGTAGTATCTATCTTCAAAAAGTAAAGATATGATTGGGGTAGAGTATAAAGATGCCCTCGTTGGTTAAGCAAATCTTTGTTGAAGATGCACCCATGGGTGTGGCCTAGTGGTTAATGAAGTGGGTTGAGAACTATGAGGTCTCAGATTCAAATCCCAGCAGATGCGAAAATAGTAGGTGATTTCTTCTCATGTGTCCAAGCCTTGGTACACATAATTACCTGATACCTGTTGTTAGTGGGATGCAGTGGCGAAGCTAGGAATTTTTTCGAGGGTGTTCAAATTTAAAAGAAGTGAAAAAAAATTCCGATAAAGGGTGTTCAATATATGTTATATACATCTAAAACGTAATATTTTACCTATGTACAGAGTGCAATTTTTCGACAAAGGGTGGCCGGTTGACCACCCTTATATACATGTGGCTTCGCCACTGGTGGGATGTAGCATGTATTCCATGGAAGTAGGCGAGGTGCGCACAAGCTGACCCGGACACCACGGTCATAAAAAAAACTTTGTTGAAGATCTATTCTCAATTGTTAGCTAAACAAGAATTACATCGGTCCGTCCAATCAAGCAAGTTCTCAATGTTACCATCAAAGCAAGAAGTATTGCCTATAGACTATCAAAAGAGTTAGGCGAGCTGTAATTTCCATATCTAGTGCTGCAGTTGCTATTGTAGTTCCAATTACCTAAGATGGCTTTTATGCTGTATTCATGACTCAATCTCGTGTCCTAAACCCGAACTTTTATCTTGCTGTCATCTGTGGGTAGTGAAAGCGAGCAGTGAAACTCTTTGACCGAGAGTGCAAGTTACTGTTAGAGCATCTCTCATCACTGATCAATCCTGTTGCCAGGTGAAGCAATGTGTTAGTTACAAGATTGCCAAAGTGTCTGCATAGTGCATTTGTTCAAGTGATTCATTTACTGGAGAGATAAGTTTGTTGATGTGTACCAAAGGCACTTGATTAGTGAAATATCTCAAGACTTACTTTACTTCCGGTCAGGATTGCCTTTGAAGGGTTTAAGTATCACCAAGGAACAGGACAGTCGAACAAAAATACTACTCGTCTATTAAGTGTTATAGTTGTCAGGATGGATCCACTGTGTCAAACAAAAATGAAACAGAGTACCTTCGTTTTTGTTTCACGTTTTCTTTCTTTTGTCTGATAGGTATACTTTACAGCACATCCTCTTCTCTTGTGATCTAAGTTTCTCTAAGTGCTTTGTGGTATTGCTGATTTTCACGAACTACTAACATGCATCCCCATTCAATATAGCACATTTGTTCTTAATGCTTTTATTTCATGTGCAGTCTTGTCACTTGTGCCACTATTTGAGTATTTACGCATAGATCATTTCCACAGTTGACTTCAATTGCTTTTGTTTCCTCCACCGTTCTTTTAAGATCTACATTAGATGAACTTATGTTTCATTTATAAATTTCAGGGAAGGTGTACCGTGATATAGTTGGTAGTGCATATTATGTTGCCCCTGAAGTATTGCGGCGTAGTTATGGGAAGGAAGCAGATGTATGGAGTGCAGGTGTTATTTTGTATATTCTACTCAGCGGTGTGCCTCCATTTTGGGCTGGTAAGGACGGCGATCAAAGTTTAACAAGATGGTGTACTTACTGTTATTTGCTCTACTTATCTGTTAATGTCTCTTGCCAAATCCTTTGCAGAAACTGAAAAGGGAATATTTAATGCCATACTAAAAGGAGAAATTGACTTTCAAAGTGATCCATGGCCATCCATATCAAATAGTGCCAAGGACCTTATAAGAAAAATGCTGATGCAGGAGCCAAGGAAGAGAATGACTTCAGCACAAGTTCTTGGTATTTCTCTCTTTTCCCCTTTGTGTAATCAAAAGTTACGGCTGTGATTTCTTCTCTTTCTGCCGTTGCGCGTTACATCCATATTTCTTTCGATGTAATTGGGTTAGTTCATGTTTAAAGTTTCTTATGCATTTAGTAGTTTATCTTATGAGTATAAGTTGCAATCCTCTTCCAGTTGACTTTGACCAGAACAGACATTGATGAAATCACTCTCTTGACTATAGCAGAGCTAAATACATTATCATTCTTCGTGTAATATGGCTTGACTCTTGGTGTTAACTTTGGATATATTATGGATCTGCTTCACTAACAAACACAGTGATCTGGTGAAGGCATTTATCCAAGAGAGCGGTTTAATATATGAATACGTCACACATAGAATTGATAAGATGACTGAAATGGAGTTCTTTGGGCTTGGAAGATTTACACCAAAATTTGCCTGCCCTCTCGGGTAGACGTAAGGTCTGTCTACATATTACCCTCCCCAGACCCCACATTGTGGGAATATACTGGGTTGTTGTTGTTGTTATTGTTTTTTATAGAACAATGGTGTGACTAGCTATGTTTTATAGGACTGTAACTTATCTACAACATGAGTTCACGAAATGTGGATGTTAAAATAGATGTGTGGTGATACAGTTCTAGAGAAGATTAGAAATAATCACATCATACTGAGAGTGCAAGTAGTATACATAGAGGATAAGATGAGAGAAAGTCGCCTTAGATGATTTGGTCATGCTATACATAGACCTCCACATGCATTATTCAACACTAAAATGCTGAAAAAGAGTAGTTTTTTATATGGTTCAGTAGAAAAGAAACCCAATAATATAGTACACATCGGAAGAAAATTAGGAATATGGGTCCATACTCCATATAAGAAATCTTTTGATCGGTGAATCCATATAAAGATAAGAAAGGGCACAATAGGAGTTCTTTTCAGCAAAGGGTGCAAGCCCATTCTGAGACTCAACCCTTTACATAAAGTATTACTACACGGAATATGCCAATATATCTACACAATTTTCACATCTTTCTACATTCGTTAAATTGGGTAAAGCTCTTTTTTTGGTATCTTCTATTGATTACGAACTAGGAACCATACCTCGCTCTTCCTTTGTTTTTGATCTTGGTAACTAGAGCATCATAATAAAGCTGAGTTCTCTCTTTCAGTTTTGTTTCATTTTTTTCCACATAAACTTTCCGTATAAGCACACATCTGTCATAGTGTGAGGGACTGAGGGGTAGAAGAGATCAATGAAAGACCAGAGAGCAACCTACCTGATCAACCAACAAGTTCTTGTATTCTCATTTCCGAAGGCAAGCATAGACTCATAAAACACTAGAGGTCTAAAAGAGGACAAGGTAAAACTAAAAATCACATGAAGGGAGGTTACCTCAAAAGATCTACAGTCTCCCATAATCATTGTGAATTTAGCTATCAACAGAATATTATAAAAGTAAAAGATTCATATAGGATATACGCCTATACCTACTGGTTTCAACTAAGGTTTAATTAGTTGTTACAATCAGAGTAACCTTTTAAGTATGGGTAGAGATTTGTATGCTAGTGTAGACATAAATTGAGATTTAGAGAACCTCAAGTTTTAAACGGTTTCTAGTTTGGTTTCAGAAACAAATTATCTTTAAGCAAAGTACTAGTCTTAGACCGAATATAGTGGAATGATCATTGATGATTCATATAGTGGACCTCAACTTTGTTTCCACCGAGACTTGAATTAATTTGATATTGCATCTTTGGTCTACGTGAGACAATAATTGATTTATTCCAACTTATAGGTTAATGATCAATTGATAAAGAAACATTTTTTTTACGAGAACAACTAAGAGGCAATTACATGTCATTTCAAAATTAAAGAAATATTGAGGTGTGCAAGGAAGTGGGGTTCAAAAGTGGGAAGGTGAAGAGGGATAAGAAGTTAGGTGTTTTTACCTTTATGCCCTCTTGGTGGCTTACATATGCTCTATCTCTTGATCCCTTGGATTTGCAGTCTCCTCATATGGTGCTGGGGAGGGGAGGGGTAGCAAAATCTTTGAGGTTGCAGAAATCAAAAGGGGAGGGAAGAAGAGTTGAGGGGTATTTATCAGGAACTATCTAACACCAACCACACATGATAGAATTTTATCCCAAAAATTCCTCCACTATTGGCCAATCAACCACCACATTCAATGCCCTCACTTTACCTTGTATAACTCTGTCCTACCAATGTGAGTGGACATCACTAAGCATGTACAAACTTTGTATATTTCAAACTACTTGTATAATACACAAGACAAGAGGGGTTGCTCCGATGGTAAGCAACCCCTACTTCCAACCGAGAGGTTGTGAGTTCGAGTATCCCAAGAGCAAGGTGGGTAGTTCTTGGAGGGAAGGATGTTGGGGGTCTATTTGGAAACAGCCTCTCTACCCCAGGGTAGGGGTAAGGTCTGCGTACACGCTACCCTCCCCATACCCCACTAAGTGGGATTATACTGGGTTGTTGTTGTTGTTGTTGTTGTTGTATAACACACAACTAATCCTTCCAAGAATCTGAATTCACAACTTAGATTTCTCATGCGTTAATTTCTGAGGATCCGTCTTGAAACCAAGACCTGGAATCTCAAAGTAATCTTCCACCCAATACCTATACTTTCTTGTTTATCTTTTTCTTTTTGGGGGTGCGGGGGTGGGGAGTGGGGGTTGACCATCATGAGGGAATCTCTACGAATGGTGAAATAAAAGCTTCTGAGCAAAATGCTGGCCGGTATGGACAATTGCCCTCACTCTGTTTTAAGTGCACCGGGGATTATGGTACCACTAGAAGGTGAATAGCTTTGTTGTTTCAACTTTTACTTATGACAGCTATGGACATTATTAAACTAGAAGTAACTGAAGATTGATCCAATATAATACTTACAGTTTATCAAGTTTATTTCCTAGTAAACCTTTCTGTTTGGTCTTCTGTTGGCAGTTGGTAACATAGAATGGAACACTTGATGGATTTCAATGCCGAGTATTCATTCTTTATCCAGATTTTGTGCTTCTGTTGCATCACTAACAGATTCTGATTACTTTCCACTTCCTTTTATTGGTATAATGAAAGGTGTCAGTACACTACATTGAGTCACCTATGCACGATGTGTCTCTCTTGGTTTTTTGGAAGTCGAATCAATCCGCTCCTTTCCTCCTTCCTCCTTCTATATCTCTCTCTCTTTCTTTTTGATGTTCATGCACTTTGATTTTTCCATTGGATACTTGCATGGGAAAAACTAACTCGGACTCTGTGCATGCATCAAATCATGTTTATTTACCATAATAAAAAGATAAATTGACTAAGAATACATATTAAAAAGCAGTGATAACCATGTGTACAAGTCACATATCATGCACTTATTGCATTGGTCCATGCAACGGATGTGGGTGAGTACCCGCCTAAGTTGCTCGGACACGGGTGCGGGTGTCCGACACGGGTGCGGATCTAAAGGTCGGATCCTTCGATATGTAAATTCTAAGATTCGGGGATACGGATACGGGTGCGGGGATCCGGCTAAAATTAATTCAAAAAAATAAAAATATAAAAATATCTCTAAATTTGTAAGAAATTTAGTGGAATACTTAGCATAGCTTGTAAAGTGTGTATTTCTTTTTTATTCTCAAGTTGTAAATAAGTAATGGATTGATATGGTAGATAAGGTATGTTATTTTCTTCAAATTTTATCCTAGTTTTGGTTCTAATTTTGGGAATCAAATTGTATCTTGTATCAAATTTTTCCGTCCGTTGTGGTAAAAATACCCAAAAGTGTTTGACCATATCCGATACGGATCCAATACCCACACCCATACTAGTGTCGTGTCGACACGGGTGCGGCACCTAAACTGAAGTGTCGGAGCAACTTAGGTACCCGCATCCTCCCATCAAGACAGATACCGTGTAACAGGTAACTCTATCCTCTATGGTTTAGACAAATGAGAAGTAATCACTTAATGTTCTTTTTTGCCTCTATTGGAATTTGAACCCTGGTTTTGCTTCTTCAGGTTCTTAAGTCATTGACTGAAAGCAAGAAGCATTGCCCGTTTGCAGCTTTTTCTTTTTTTAATTTTTATTTATTTATATATATTGCATTTAAGTTCTGCTTTTAGCACTCATCGTGCTTGTTTCTACAGAACATCCATGGCTACGAATGGGAGAAGCATCAGACAAGCCAATAGACAGTGCAGTGCTGTCCAGAATGAAGCAGTTCAGAGCAATGAACAAGCTCAAGAAACTTGCATTGAAGGTAGAATCTAATACTGCATTCTTATTTTGGCACAGCAGGTGATTTAACTATTTTCGAGGCTGCTGTAAATAAAAAATCTTTGACTATCATCACTGGTTCTTCAGTAGCAAAAGTGATGTGGGATATGCCGTACATACTGAATTATCTAGAAGATGTAGCATTTTCTATGCACTTGATGTTGGAAGTAGAACTACAATCGAGCTAATATTTCATCTTTTCTAGGAAGGTGTTATGGGTATATGTTTGCTCAACTATATGAGAAATTTTCCTTTTATTTCTAAAACTATATATATATATTCACGGTTTACTTTCTGTAGCTGGTATACATAAGATTACACATTGATTATATGGGTCAATTGGTTTTTGGTTCTTTACAAACTTGTTTTTAGTTTTATGACCCTTTCTCTTTTTTCACACATGAGAGATTTATTTTTACACGTAAGAGATCTGTCTTTTACACATAAGAGATCTAAAAAGGTCATTTTCTTAAATTTAAACTTGTAAAGGGCCATGATGTACAAATAGCACCTGATTATACATGGTTATACACATATTACACATGAGTTATACATATATTATACATATGCTAAACGGTGGTGTGGATGACTATATGGATTAATTCTTTATTTTTCTAACATCACCCGACTTTTCCCTTCACAAGGTGTCTTTTATTGGTTGAATAAGGTCTTAATTAGTGTTCATTTTCATTCACAAAATGTCTTCATATCAGTAGATTGATTTTCATCTAGCAAAGGTGTATAAATTATAGTTGCCGCATTAGGCTAACATGTACTTGGATTTCTATCAAGTCAAAGCAAGATGTTGATATCATCATTTATATTCCAATTACAACCTCTTGATATTCCGTTACATTTGTATTCTTCCCAGGTCATTGCGGAAAATTTATCTGAAGAAGAAATCAAGGGTCTGAAAGCTATGTTTGCGAACATTGATACAGACAATAGTGGGACAATCACTTATGAAGAACTGAAGTCGGGATTGGCTCGGCTTGGATCAAAGCTAACGGAGACTGAAGTCAAGCAACTCATGGAAGCTGTAAGTATGATGCCTTTGACTAGATCTAACTTTTTTTTTCCAATCTTATCTGCTGACCGAATTTCTACTTGTTTATCATGTAAATGATTCGACTTTCAGGCTGATGTAGATGGAAATGGAACAATCGACTACATCGAGTTTATTACTGCAACAATGCATAGACATCGGCTTGAAAGGGATGAGCATCTCTTTAAAGCTTTTCAGTATTTTGACAAGGACCATAGTGGGTAAGTCCATGAAGTTGAATAAGACCTGTTTTTTCTGGTTTCCATCTAAATGAACTGTTGATCAATAAAACTTGGTGAGTATAACATACATACCACATGGAGGGCCAATCTAGATAATTTAGAAAAATTATTTTCTGCAGCAAAAGAAACCCTAGTTTTGTCCTTGTTGCTATTTATATCTTATATTATTATCATAGTTTTGTCCTTGTTGATAGGAGGATGTGGAGGTTGAGAATTAGGGTAGAAGGTTAGTATGTAGGCGGCCGTGTTTCCTTTTCATGCCAGTTGTATTAGTATTAGTCTTCTATGTCCATATCTGCTTGTCTACTGATTTCTTTTACTAGTTGTTGGTTCTTTTGCTACGATTACTCTATCTCCATATCACTTTATCACATATCTCATTGTTGTTCCAATTGCTATTTCTGCTTCTTTTCTTTTCTTTTTTCTTTGAGCCGGGAGTCTATTGGAAACAATATCTCTATCTTCACAAGGTGGGGTAAGGTATGCGTACACTCTACCCTCCCCAGACCCTACTATGTGGGATTTCACTTAGTTTGTTGTTGTCATTGTTGTATTATTAACGTAGTGACATATCCCTTTATGCGGATTATGGATAGATTTGTGGCATCCATAGGGATAGGGTAAATAATAAAATGAAAAGGTCTTGGAGTTTTCCAAGTGATTCCCTTTGCCCCTTGCCATTGGGATATTGAGAGAAAACCCTCCTAAGCCATGTTATTGCTTAACTTCCTCAAGTTATGGGTAGGACCAGCCAGAGGTGGTTAGTAGGTTTCATTTACTTAAAGGGCGATCACTTTCTGTTACTCTTTTTTTTTTTGTTGATAACCATGGTGTTCGGGCCAGCTTGCAAGCACCTCGACTAATTTACGGAATATCTGCTACCTCCCCCACCAATAACAAATACCAGGTAACTCTGTCCACCACCAAGGGTCAGAGAGATGGAAAGAAACCACTTACTTCCTCCGTTCCAATTTATGTGAACATGTTTGACTGGGCACGAAGTTTAATAAAAAATGAAGACTTTTGGAATTTGTGGTCCTAAATAAGTAAAAAAGGAGCACAGAGTATTTGTGTGGTTATAAAAGCTTCTCATTACGGGTTGAATTGTAAGTTTAAGCTAAATTGTTTTCAAATTTAGAAAGGGGTCATTCTTTTTGGAAGGGACCAAAAAGGAAATAGGTTCACATAAACTGGAACGGAGGGAGTAGTATTTTGTCTCGGCTGGGACTTGAATCTGAGACTTCATGGTTCTCAACTCACTTCATTGATTGGGGGGTTAATACGGCCATAGTTACTCCTTACTCCAGAATCAGATGGACCCTCGTTGTGTTTTAACATATGGTAGTTGCATCACGAAACCTTACTGAGCATGAACCACTAAGGTGAATTATGTCGTTTCTACACTTAGCTGTTTTGGAAGCTTTCTATGCTTTCTGAACCTTTTAGAAACATGTACGTGGCTACAGTATATAAGTTAAATGTGGTCTGTTTAAGTCTCAAGATTTCACGTTCTTCTTCCAACATATTCACTTTGTTATTGTTGTTGATGTTATCCAGCTTCATCACAAGAGATGAATTGGAAAGCGCCATGAAGGAGTACGGTATGGGCGATGAGGCGACCATTAAGGAAATTATTGCAGAGGTGGACACTGACAATGTAAGTGATGTTAAAACGAAACTATTGACGTTGAAACTCTAATGTGATAATTTCATACTGACTCTTCCAATTGAACAGGACGGCAGGATCAATTATGAGGAGTTCTGTGCTATGATGAGAAGTGGAACACAACCACAGCCGAAGCTTTTCTAGTGCATTGACAAAAATACCCTCGCTTAGCAGAGATGTTCAGCAGTCAGCATGATGGAAAGGCGTCTACGATGAGAAGAGCACTACAGAAAAGAGAGATGAAGTATAGGTGATGTAGTTGGTATTTCTTTAAACCTTCGATCTTCGAGAAGCACTGGAGTACAAGGAGGCATTTTGGTTGTAGGTTGAGTTTAAACGCATTGTGTGTGAATAGTTTAAGTTAATGGTATATTTACACTTTTCCTTTAATGTATCTGATCCCCTTTGTAATTTTGTGTGGATCACATTGTCATGTTACCTTGTGTAACATATTACAACAAGACAACCTGGAATTAGCATTTTGCTTGAAAAACAGAGGATTGTTGACTTGACATTAGTGAAGTCTTTAAGATGTTAGTGTTTATGGACATTGGATGTTTTCCATATTTAACTATGCTAACTATCAAGATATAATTTGAAGTTTGTGTACTAAGCTGACTCGAACACCACCTTTACAACAATAACAACTACCCAGTATAGTTCCATAAGGTTGGGTCTGGGGAGGATACTATGTAGACAAGCCTTACCCCTACCCGAAAGGGCAGAGAGGCTGTTTCCAATCGACCCTCGGCTTAGGGAAGGAAAGGGAAAACAACAACAAAAACAAAAGAGTATTAGTAAATCTAGCAGAAATCGCGTAAATAGTTATCTAAATATAAGAACCATAAATAAAATGGCATGCAACAATATCAAACAGTAACTACCATAAATAACTACCCTGAGGGGGATACAATCAAATGCACAAATCATCTATGGATCGCCCAGTCAAGCCTCACCCAGCCCCGGTAGAGGAGTACGAAAAATTCTAGGAGCCCCTATCCTGCAATCCTGATACTAGACCTCCAGACTTTTCTATCAAAGGCCATGTCCTCGGAAATCTACATTCTAGCCATGTCATGCCTAATCAGTTCTCCCCCCAATACCCCTTAGGCCTCCCTCTGCCTTGCCTCACACACGACCACCACCAGTCGCTCACAACTTCTTACCGGTGCATCAGAACTTCTCCTCCGCACATGCCCGAACCACCTGAGCCTCGCTTCACGCATCTTCTCATCCACTAGGGCCACCCTCACCTTCTCTCGAATAACTTCATTCTTAATCTTATCTAACCTGGTGAGCCCGCTCATCCACCTGAGCATCCTCATCTCCGCAACCTTCATTCTCTGAGCATGAGAGTTTTTCACCGGCCAGCACTCCCCCCCTCCCCCATACAACATGGCAGGTCTAACTACAGCTCTATAAAATTTTCTCTTGAGCTTCTGTGGCCCTTTCTTGTCACAAAGGAGTCCTGATGCAAGCCTCCAATTCGATCACCCCACTCCTATACGATGGGTGACATCCCCATAAATCTCTCTGTCCTCCTGAATCACCGACCCAAGATATCTGAAACTGTCCATCTTGGCGATGACCTGATATCCAATCTTCACGTCCCAGCCTACTTTGTTCGACTCGGCGCTAAACTTGCATTCCAGGTATTCAGTCTTAGATCTGTTTATTTTGAAACCCTTAGACTCGAGAGTCTTTCTCCATACCTCTAACCTCTCATTCACACCGACCCTCGTCTCATCAATCAATACTATGTCATCAGCAAATAGCATACACCAAGGCACATCCCCTTGAATATGTCGAGTTAGAGCATCCATCACCAAGGCAAACAAGAGAAGGCTAAGCGCCGATCTTGATGTAGCCCCATAACCACCGGGAAATGGTTTGAGTCACCTCCCACCGTCCTAACCCTAGTCTTAGCTCCATCGTACATGTCCTTGATTACTCTGAGCCTCCAGGCACAACTTATTATCTTGATGTCTTGAACCAATCAACCAAGAGCAAACAATTCACTAAGTCCAGCTACTTTAAGGCTATGTTACTAAAACACTCTACAAAACAAGACAGAAGCTCATTTACATCGGCACAATCAAACCAGTATGAGTTTTATGTTGATTTTATATGATGAAGACATATAGAAGTTAATAGTATTAAGGATTCCAATCTTCTGTTTTTATGGCAATTTTTTTTTTAATTTTTTGGTTTCTCGCCCGGTGTTCGATATCTGCTTCAATTCAAATTAATCCTCATTTACGTCTCCTACCAAATCTATTTTCAGGGCTCAAACTTGAAACGTATGATTAATTATGAAGGAACACTTATTATCCCATCAGGATATTTTCGAATCATTGACAACTTGATCTATTCAAATCTTAAAAATTCTTTACTTTACTACTTGTGGAATGAATAAAGTCGTAAGAAAAAATGTAGGAGAAAATACACTTTCTTTTTTAGCCTAAGATATGAATTCAAAAGATGAAAAAGTGAAAACAAAAAACCAATCCAACACATGCACCAGAACTACTGAAATAAGAGTGGTAGTAAAGGGTCACTTGGTTCTTATTAATATGCTTCTGGCCAATTGATCCAAGTCTGTGCATGTACTCATTAAGCACCTTCAGTGACTAAGGATTCCTTTCTTTTCCATAAATGGGGCATTCCCCTTGACAAATCATAGAGTTTAGTGCTTCTATTGAAATTGTAATAAACTTTTACAAATACTCATATTTATTTATTTATTTATTTGTACTCATGATAAAAAATAATCCAGTGTTATATTTAGATCTTTATTACTATCTGCTATTATTTTTACTTCGATTTTTCGTATTATCTTATCTTGTTGTTGATACTACTGCTTTCTTTTTTATCTTTCCGACTGTTTGACCAAAAATATAGATCTTGGTTCAACCAATTTGGTTTAGATAAAGAAGAGTCAATCTTAGCTCATAATAATATCCTAAAGACAAAGCTATCATTTTTATGACAAATAACGCATATATTTGTCCGGAAGGCAATGAATGTAAGCAATAATAACAGTGTTCAATGATCCAAAAAGATAGAATATGTCATCAACTAGCAATAAATGACATTTGAGTAAATAGAAATGTGTGAGTCACTCGAAGATAGGTGACATCTGTGGATATTCTCTCTGGCAATGATGAATAGTTGATAAGCCTTTGAACACTTTGGTTGTTCTTGGATCCAATAGAAATGCTAGACAAGATTCTTAGTAAAAAGGTTATTTTTATATGCTTGTCATAGGAACAGACTCTCTCTATAACGTCAATATTTTTTTTACAAATGAAAACCTCTTGTCCACTCCCATTGTATCTCCTTTTATTTATAGGGAACATATTCCTAGAAATCCTAATAGTAGACGTACAAAGCAATAAGAATATTCACTTTAGTGTCCTATCTTGAAACTAGCCGTTATAACACTGTCAAGGATGCTCGACCTCGACCTCAACCTTGATCTTTGACAACTCCTTGACCTTGGTCATTGCTGACTCTTCGATCACAACTTTCATTACTTCTAGAGACACTTCGACCTTGGGCAGGCCTTCACGGGAGTTGTATTGGTGACACATGAGAGCTTGTGAATGCCCTCTTTAATGCTAACATGAATTAATCATATTAGGGATAATTTTTTTTTACCTATATAGTTAGTCCTTCCGCTTATTGAGCTCGTCCTCACAAGAAAGTTTTTGAGCGGATAATGTCGCTTTCGATCGAACTAATCGAGTAAGCTACAAGAGCCGTAATCGTCATGTCGAATAGGACATATGGCCCTCTATGGGCCGCAAAATTCAAAATAACTCAAGTTTATCGGGCAATTTGTTGGAGCTAACCAAGAAACAGAATGGCATCATGACATCAAGCATTATTATGATGCATATTTTTTATGCATTGCCTCGATTAATGTGTGACCCTTGATTGGATCTTCTATTTCGATTCCAGTGCCAATTTTGTTGAGCCATATTTGGGTTTAGTGACATGATCACTATAAATTGAGGTTTTGGGACTTATGAAGTTTAACTCTCCCAGCTTTCCACAGCATCATCCTTCTTTCCATTTTCGTCTCTAAACTTCCTTCCTCATTCTGCTGCCTTACTCCATCTCCATTCTTTCCCGCTCGTTATTCTTCTCTACTACTTTTCACCATGTCTAACTTACCGTCAAATGCGAGTGAAGGGATCTATATTCCTCCTTTAGCAGTTGTGTTTCCCTCTTATGGGGAGGGTGCTCCCGTCATTGTTGATGACGAAGCATTCCCGTTAGTGGAGGAAATAATCCCTCGCAATCTTGATACTAGTTCTGACTTCACTTGAGTGCTTGATTCTGTACCCTAGAGTCTTTTAATCGACGATGACACCTAAGGAATAGGCGAAACTCAAGGCAATTTTTGGCCTTCCAAACCTATGTCGAATTGATCCCGGCTGGTAGGGACATGGTACAGGTTTATTGCCCCGAATACTGTGCTTTATACGTTGATTCTTTCACCATCAATTTTTTGTTCCCTCTCCTTCCGTTAGTGGATGAATTCCGTCATCACTATAGCGTTTGCCCTGCTCCGCTACAGAATATTAGTATGCTGAATAAATTTTTTGAGCGGGCCAGGGTCGAGCTGACATTGCAGCATTTGGTTCACCTCTTCGCCCCTATCTTTTATATAGGGACGATGTTGAATTTTCACCATCGTGGAGGTAAGTGTTTGGTGGTGAAGACGGACGATAATTCCAATCACCAATTCTAGCTCAATTTCTTCTATGTCAGAACTGAGGACGTGGTGGCTAATGCTAATGGTTTTCTAGAGGCTTGAAATTACACACGTAAGTGCTCTTTTTTTGTTTGCGTTCGTTTGCTTACTTGGAGTTAGTTGAAGAACTTTTTCTTCTTTTGTAGCCAACACTCATCCTCTCATTTTAGTCACGCACATTTATGACTGGGTCGAGCAAATCCTCCCCTATGTCGTAGGGTTCCGTGACTGGCCGAGCTTTATCAAGAAGTTCAGACCGACTCTTCCTTCGACTGGTAACTTTCCTTATTTGCTCGTAATTGCTCCATTTTTTGTTGTATTCTGACTAATTTTGCTGACTTTGACATTTTTTTTTACTAAGTAGGGGGTCTTTTCGAAAGAGCCGGGTACTTGGGCCATCCTTTCAGAGGAAGGTTGATGCCCTTTTGGCTTCTGCCCCCATTGCGACTACTGTCGCTTTTGTGCTGACCCTTTCCTCGGCTATCGCAATCTAAGAGCCTGCCCCATTCCATTATCTACTTATGCTCCTCATCTTTTTTTATTTATTGATGAGGATGATGATGTCTCTCCTGAGGACGGTAGTCTAATGCCTCGTAAGAGGAGAGCCGTGGATGCGGGAGGAGAATTGCTAGTAGTTGTCGACTTGGAAGAAGGTGACTTTTTTCTTTGAGACAGCCATAATGTATGTTATAGAGAACATCGGGGTGGGCTCGGAGGTTTTGCACGTTGATGAGATAAACACAAATGCATTGATGCATCCCTCGGGGGAGACGATCGAGGACGGGATGTATGACGACGGACTCGCACTCCCGAGGTTAGAGGAGGCCTTATTCTTTAGGGTTACAGCGGATGTTCCTTCTCCTATTGATGGCAGAGAGAAGGTCGTTGCTGAAGAAGACGTCGGATCTGAATCCAACATGGATCTGTACGAGTTAAGGATGATCGACGAGGGGCAAAGAGGAGGAGCTTGAGCTTAGCAGGGGCATAGAGGTTCAATGTAGCAATCTCCAAGCCCAAGTGGTCCTGCTGCAAGGACAACTCGAAGATTTTCAGTTCAAGGTGGAGGCTCTTAGTGGCGAGGTTTCTAAGAAACAGGAAGGAGCTCGATAAGGCAGAGTGTGCTCGGTTAGAGACTCAGAGAAGGGTGGAGTTCCTTGAAGTGGTGACTTGAACCCTTCGTTCTGAGAGAAAAAATGACTTATAATCAGTGAGGGCTAAAGAAGAATGGCTTGATGAAAGGATTGGGAGTTGGAAAAAGAGACCTCCTATATTTATGATTAAGTTGCCGCTCTGGAGGCCAAGAAAGCCAAACTACTTGCACGACATTCTTCATCTACAGCTTCTGGCTTCCCAAAAGTTCCTTGTGAGCTGTATGAAGAGTGGATTCACATAAGGCCCGTTTGGATGTGCTTTGTGAGTTGCATATAGCAGTCTCCATTCCTATCACGGACTTTGAGGATGCTCGAGTCAAGGCTTATGAGGCTCGGATTGCATGTGGCTAAAACTTGACTATGTCTCATCCTGGCGAAGAGGATGAGGACGATGAGGATGTTGTAGATCACCTTGAGAATGAGGCCAGATATGATTCTATTTACCCTCCGAGCGATGTGGGAGATGGCATTGAAGATTGGACCGGTGAGAATATTGTGGGTCGTGATGGCAATGGCCAGCAGTAGTTTGTTTCTATAATTCTTTTGTGTATTTTTTATGGCGCCTTCAAGAGCCTTTGTAAGAAACCTTTGTCTATTAATATCAAAGTTGGTTTTTGCTTTCATTTTCACCTTTCTTGTTTGTTGTGGTTTGTTTCCATATTTTGCGTGTGTTACTCCTTCATACTTTTGCCGTCGTTCTTATAGATTTTCAAGTCTTGGGCTGAATAGTTGTCGGCCGAATCACCCCTTTGCCCATATAGGTCGAGTATGTCTACGGACTGATCGGTTAGGTTTAAACTTAGTCGGACATAGCTTCTTGTTTCATTAAGTTTAACCTTCTATTGAAATATGGTCGAGGACCGATAGGTGTCATTCAAACTTGGTTGAATTTTAACCTTTTTAGATCATTGAACTTTAACCTTTTAAAATCACGGTCGAGGGCCTGTAGGTATTATTCAAACTTGGTTGAATTCTAACCTTTGTTAGGTTGCACCCGAGGGCCGATATCTGTCATTCAAACTTGGTCAAATTTTAACCTATTTAAATCGCGATCGAGGGCCGGTAGGTGTTGTATGAACTTGGTCGAATTCTAACCTTCGTTAGGGTACGACCGAGAGCCGATAGGCATCGCTCGAGCTAGGTCAACCTTAACCTTTTTATTAATGTGTGGCTGATGGCCGATTGGTATTGTTTGAGTTGGGTCGAACTTAACCTTTTGTTGCGGCTGAGGGCCAGTAGGTGTTGTTCGAACTAGATCAAACTTAACCTTTTGTTAACCGCGATTGAGGGTCGATAGGTGTTGTTCGAGCGGGGTCAGACTTAACTTTTTGTTAATTGCGGGCGAGGGCTAGTAGGTGTTGTTCAAACTAGGTTGAACTTAACCATGTGTTAATCGCGACCGAGGGACGATAAGTGTTTCTGATAAACGTAAGTTTCTTATGACTTTGACATTGTTTCTATGATTATATGATTGGAGAAAGTTACAAATTTTAAGTATCGGCTGACGTTCCGATCCCAGTCCCGGTCACAATCTATCTAGTCCCTTCATTTCTTGACTTGGAGAGTATTGAGGAGTTGGGCGATGAAAGAGGAAAGTAGTCCTTGCCTCGCATGCTTTGACTCGAAGTTGATAACAACACGATAGGGGATTCAAGAATTACTAAGAAAATCAAGAAACTTGCGGAAGCTAAAAATAAATAAAGAAACAAAAAAGGATGGAAAATTAAAGATAGATTGAATTCAAGAAAGAGTTTCTTGAATTCAAGAAGTCTATTCTTGAAGTTGAATCCTAACAGAAACAATTAGTTAATAAAGAACTAATCGCCTTTGGTAGAGAATTAAAAATAAGAGATAGATTGTGAAACCCAACCCTTTAGAATAACAAGAACAACAATAAGCCTAAACTTATCACATTTCTTGAATACCTAGAAGTGATGTAATATTTCGAAAGAGTTTAATATTACTACCTTAAGTTGAGTCTTGAAGGTAGAAGAATAAATCCAAGAGTAGCCAGACACAAGAGTGCAAGAAAAATCTCACAAGTTTTATTGATAATAGTCTAAGTCTAAAAGAAAAGAAAATACCCCTTTATATAGGGAAGGGGTCACAAAATTCTACCTAAAAAAATAAGAAAATAAAGTCCTAAAATACTTTGGACAACATGTCCAACTACCATAGGAAAAGGTAAAACTTTAGGAAACAAAAACCAATTCAATCTTGGAAAGTAATTTCAATAATCTTAGAAAAGAAAAACAAAACCTTAACTACCTAGGAAAGCAACAAATATGTTCTAACAAACTAGGAAACAAAATAAGGAAACTTGAGGGCCAATTTTGATTTAGGCGCCTAATTTAGGCCCTCCTTGGCTGGTGCTTGGACCCCAATCAACCTCCTCTTGGACTTGGATTTGGACTTGGACTTGGACCATGACATGAGTGTAGCACTTAGATAAATCCTCTTCATAATTTTGAGCTCTTCTTCCACCATTAGCGCATTCTTGATTTCCCATTGAAGCTCAATAACCTTGTATTGCTTCTCTTTAGCTTGAGACCTTGTGAATGGCTTTCTTGGTGCTTCTACAGCTTTATCCTTGTCCATGAAATTATAAGAAGTGTCAACTTTGTTGCCTCGTTAAAATCTTCCTTGAGAAAATCCTAATGGGACAAAACTCAAGTGAGGGAAAAACAGTCCTAATTAGGGGCATTTCTTCCTTTTAAAAGTTGAAATATTTGAAGTGGTTGATGTACCAATTGTTCGATAATGGATTTCCTTCCATTGTCTCTACTTGGAATGAACCCTTGTTTGTTTTTGCTATAATTTTGTATGGGCAATCCTAGTTTTACTTCTTGTGGGTCTTTGCTCGCTTGAATTTTGGCTTTGGATACATAGTCCCCGACTTTGAGCGGTTGGATCTTTGCTTTCTTGTTGTAATAACATTTTGCTTGATGCTTTTGGGCAACCATCCTTATGTACGCCATATCTCTTAGCTTCGATTTTATTGAGTTCATGTCTTCTACTCTCATTATTACTATTACCGCTTTCGTGGGAGTACCTTAGGTTGGGTTCTCCGGCTTTGATTGGTATGGCTGCTTGGTTCCCATATACCAAAATGTAGGGTGTCTCTTTTGTGCTCGTCTTCTGGGTTGTTCTATACACCCATAATACTTCTAGGAGTACCTCCAGCCACAGTCCCTTGGTGTCTTCGAGGTTGAAAGAATCCTCTTAATATGCTATTTCTCGAAGAATTTGGCGATTTTCTTTCCCATGAACTAGGGTCCATTGTCGCAGCTGATCTCCTTGGGTAGGCTGAATTGACATATGATGTTTCTCCATATAAAGGAGATTACCTCATGTTCGCGTATTTGGGCGAATGCTCATGCTTCCACCTATTTAGAGAAATAATCAATTAAAACTAAAGGGAATCGTATATTACCTCGCCATGTTGGGAGTGGGCACACGATACCCATTCCCCACTTTATGAATGACCATGGAGATAAGACTGAGTGGAGATGTCCGCCTGCTTGGTGAATTATTGGAATGTATTTCTGACATTGATCGCATTTCTTCATGAATCTTAGGCATCATTTTCATGGTGGGCCAATAGTATCCTTCCGGTATGAGACACCTAACGAGTGCTCAATTGTCGGAGTAAGCACTATAATGGCCTTTATGGAATGCTTCGAGGATGTGCTAGTTTGGATTATGACCAAATATTTTGCCAGAGGGCCGCCGTATATCCTCTTGTATAGGTCACTATGGAGGAGATTGTTAATGGCTGCTTAAATTCTTAGTTTTTTGGCTTCTTCTTGTTTTGTTTGGGAATGCTCCATCCTGCAAATACGCGATAATACGATTGCACCAATCCAAATTAAGATTACAGATCTTACCTCAATTTTCCCCTTTTTTTGTTCAATCAATTAGATTTAGCTAAAGAAGAGTCAATCTTAGCTAATAATAACACCCTAAAGATAAAGCTATTGTTTTTATGACAAATAACTCGTATATTTGTCCGGGTGACAATGAATGTAAGCAATAATAATAGTGTTCAATGATCCAAAAAGATAGAATATGGCAATAAATGACATTTAAGTAAATAGAAACGTGTGAGTCACCCGAAAAGGGTGAGATTTGTGAATATTCTCTCTGATAGTGATGAATGGTTGATAAACCTTTGAACAGTTTGGTTGTCCTTGGATCTAGTGGAAATGCTAGACAAGAATCTAAGTAAAAAGGTTATTTTTGTATGTTTGTAATAGGACTAGATTCTCTCTAAAAAGTCAATGTCTTTTTTACAAATGAATATCTCATGTCCCTTCCTATTATGTCTCTTTTTATTTATAGGGAACATATTCCTAGAAACCCTAAAAGTACAGGTGTAGAGAATATCTACTAGTATATTCTATTTAGTGTCATATCTTGAAACTATCCGTATAACTCTGTCAAGGATGCCTGACCTCGACCTTGATCTTTAACGACTCCTCGGCCTTGGTCTTGGCTAACTCTTCGATCGCAAACTTCATTACTTCTAGAGCCGCTTCGACCTTGGGCAGGCCTTTATGAGAGTCGTATTGGTGACATATGGCAGCTTGTGAGTGACTCTTTAATGCTAACATGAATTAATCATATTAGCGATAAATTTTTACTAATAAACCTAGAGTGTCTATCGAAAATTTAAGGCAGGCCCATAATTCTGTGGTCGCAGGGCACCATGATATTTGTTTAAATTTAACATTGCTCATAAAGATTGGTATGTGGGCCTATGTTAATATATGACTTTCTTAAAGATATTTACAAGTACACAGGGAGTTCTGTTAAAGTTTTCAGGTACTGGTGACCCCTCTATGTATAGTGTGTGTGTCCGCCTTTGTCGGAAACAAACTCTTTCTTTCACAAGGTAAGAATAAAGTATGCGCACACATTATTTTCCTCATATCTTATTTGTTGAATTATATTGGTTTTGTTATTGTTACTATTATTTTTGTTGGTAGAAAATAGTCAAGTCGAATGAACCTGTTATTCTGCATGCATTGCTTATAATGTACATTATATCTTTCCTTTAGCTTATATGGTTCATAGTAAAACCTCATATAAAGGATATTACCTCATGTTCGCGTATTTTTGTGAATGCGCAGGCTTCCACTGTGATGAGCCGGCCCGTCATCATGAGAGTTATCACCCCGTTACCCCCGTTATCTGCTTGTTAATGTAGTAATATGCATGCTGGGTAGGTTTGAGTTAGTTGGAAATGAGACAAATAGTCTCTTATAACAAGGAATAGTTGAGAAAAGTCAGCTGGATGTTGACCCGTGAGTTAGAGAGCTCGAAATCAAATTCTGATGATTCGGTCAGCTCTGGGAGGTCATTTGTGAGCTAGGAGAGCGATCGGAAGTGAATTTGGCGGTCCGGTGTAGTTTTAGGCTTGAATTAGCTAACGTTGAATTTTGGCGATATCCGATCGATAGGTGAGATTCTGATCAGGGAGTCGGAATGGAATTCTGACAGTTGCACTAGCTCCGTTAGGTGATTTTGGATGTGCCTGCAAACTTTTAGGTCATTCGGAGGTCGTTTGGTCGGGTTTTTGGTCGAATGTCGGTTTCGGAAGTTTGAATGAAAACTTAGGCTTGAATTTGCTTGGATTTGATGTTTTCCGTGTTTGAGGGCGTGTTTTTATGATTGGAACAAGTTTGTATCATGTTATGGGGTATGTCGGTGGTTTTCGTTGGGGTCTCGAGGGACTCGGGTTGAATTCGAGGGTCCAAACGGACTATTTTTGGCCTAAGACAGCAGCTGAATTGCTGCTGTGTCAGCAGAAGGAATTTCTTCATCGCATTCGCGATGAAGGGCACGCGTCCGCGAAGAATTATCAATGTTGTTCATCGCGTTCGCGATGGGCTGGATGCGAATGCGTAGGGTCAGGATCGGAGGCTTCGCGTTCGCGTGGAGTGGGAACGCGTTCGCGTAGGAGTGAGATGCTGGGCATCGCATTCGCGTGAGTGGAGACGCGGACGCATAGAAGAAAATCGGGCAACTAGAAATTTGTAATTCGCGAACGCGTGGCTGAGCGTCGCGTTCGCGATGGGAGGATTAAGCAGAGCATCACGTTCGCGTTAGGGCTATCGCGAACGCGTAGAGTAAAAGCCCCAGGAAGTGATTTTAAAACCAGAAACATTTCATTACGGGTCTCATTCATAAACCCTCAATTTTTGAAGCCTAGAGAGAGGAAGTGAAGGAAAATAGCTGGGAGATCATCGTGATATTGTCGGAGGTAAGTTTTGTGGTTCAATTACGCGTTTTTATCATGAAATCATGGATTATTTCTATGAAAATGGAAGATTTAAGGTGGGTTTTAGCCCTAGGCCTAGAATTGTAGAAAAACACCAATTTGAGTGGGCAAATAGAGTCTGAATTCGGTAAATTTTATATGCCTAGACTCGTATTGAGATGAGGGTTCTGAATATGTAACTTTTATAATTTTTCGAGAAGTGCACCAAAAGTCGGGTTTTGACAACCTTGTGGGTTTCGATGCAATTTGGGTTATTTCATATGGGTTGCGTGAATTGAGCATATATTGATGTATTATCATTGATTTTGAGCAGACTTGGCATCCGAGGAGATTGATTTGTGAGGCAAGCAAAAGGCGGACTGAGGCTTCTACCGGTTCGAGGTGAGTGGTAGTAGTAAATAATGTAATGAGGGTATGAAACCCCGTACTAGCACTTTACAGTGCTATGTTGAGATGAGATACGCGTCTGGTGACGGCCATGGTGACGTTGCGATTGGGGACTTGGACTTGGTCTATCCCGGCTTATAGTAGACTGTGTGTTATGACTGTTAATGAGATTATAACTGTGTAATTGGGCTAAGAGCCATGTTTGGGGCCTTGTGCCGATCTGTAGAGCATTAGGGGACCTGTAGAGATAGGTGGCCCTTATATCGTGATGGAAACTTATACTCAACCGTAAAACCAGTTGAATAGCCTACTAAGAACCAGCACTAGACGTGTACTGTGAGAGATATATTACTTAGGGTGGAAATTCCCTCACTTAGCTGAGTGGGCCTGAAAGGCCAATCCTATACTAATTGGGACAGAGTCGAGAACCCGTTATGTGGTATTATATATATACCCATGTTGGATCGGGCGACACGCCGTAGCAGTATATACATTGGATCGGACTGCATGCCGCAGCAGTATATATATCGGATCGGGCTGCACGCCACAGCAGTATATGTGTTGGATCGGACTGCACGGTGCAGTATTATCGCGCTTGGGCTGTAGGAGCCCCTTCGGAGTCTGAGTCTGCATACATTCTCAGTGAGCGCTGGTGTATATTATAGGATCGGGCTGCACGCCGCACCAGTATAGCTATATATGCATATATATATATATATATTAGATCGGACTGCACGCCGCAGTAATATATGTGTGGATCGGACTGCACGCCACGGTATCATAGCGCTTGGGCCTAGGGAGCCCCTCCGAAGTCTGTATACACCCCCAGTGAGCGTCGTTGACGTTAAATGGAGCGGGCGGCGCGCCGCAGCGGTATATGTATTGGAGCGGGCTGCATACCGCAGCGTTATACTTATTCATATCCTTATACATACTTAAATACTTATACATTATAGACATATGTATATATCTTCATTCATTGAGATGGGTGTACACCGTAGCGGTATGAGTGAGGATTTGGTCAGTGTGGGACCTTGTTAAGATATATGTGGACTGGAGATCAGAGTACTCACTGTAGTGATGACTTACCGGTGGGGGTTTGCCTTAGAACTGTTTAGTGATAGTACAGGAGTTCTTACTTTCAGTTATTGTTTATTATTATTTCTCACTGAGTTGAGATATACTCACCCCACTCCCCTGCACTTTCTGTGCAGATCTACAGGTGCCCGAGAGTAGTTGAGATATTGCAACTGCTGGTCATTATCGACTTTTGCGGAGACTACGAGGTAGCTGCCAGCGTCCGCAGAGCCTGTTTTCTCCTTCCTTATCATCTTGTTGTTTTCATTTTGCTAGACTTGTTTGTATTAGGATGTTTATTTTGTAGAGGCTCAAACTCGTGACACCACGATATGGTTGGGACCGTATTTTGTATACTTTTACTGTCACGCTTATCATTTGACATGATCACTTGCTGTTTAAGTTTAATTTGATTAAGTGGAATTAATAATTGGCTAGGTTAAGAGATGATATGGTCGGGCTTGCCTAGCATTGTGTTGGGCGTCATCACGACCAGGGTTCAAGTCATGACAAATTGGTATCAGAGCCTAGGTTAACAGGTCTCGCGAGTCATGAGCCGGTTTAGTAGAGTCTCGTGGATCGGTATAGGGACGCCTGTACTTATCCTCGGGAGGCTGCAAACCTTTTAGGAAAAGTTTCAATTATTGGAATTCTTGTCGTGCGATTACTTTTGACTTGAACTGAACTTTGACATTCTATTCTCTCGCAGATGGCGAGAACTCGAGCATCCGGACCGGGAGGACGACCACTACTACCACCTGCTAGAGGCCGTGGACGCGGCCGTGGTCGTGGCGGAGGTCGGGCAGCTGATGCAGTACCACCTGAACCACAGGACCCAGTTGCAGAGGTGCCAGCAGCACCAGTTCAGGCACCAGCTACGCCCGTTGTCATTCCAAATCTCTGCTCAGATACTAGCAGTTTGCACTGGCCTGGCACAGGCGGTTTCAGTTACTATTGTGGCAACTGCATCAGGGACCGGGGGTGGTCATCAGACCTCCGCAGCATGCACTCCAGAGCCAGCAGTGCAGGGCTTACATACATTAGAGGCTCCTCCAGTTCAGCCTGTGGTTCCGGCTCGGCCAGCAGATCAGATTCAGGGGGACAGGATCCCAGCTATGAAGGACGATAAGCAGCGTCGTCTCGAGAGGTTCACCAGGTTATCTCCTCCAGTGTTCACTGGTGCTCCGGGCAAGGACGCCCAAGGTTTTCTGGACAAGTGCCATCGGATGCTTTGTACGGCAGGGATATTGGAGTCCAGTGGGGTATCTTTCACTATCTTTCAGCTCCAGGGGCCAGCCTTCGCCTTGTGGGACGCTTATAAGCGCCGCAAGCCAGCAGGGGCAGCACCACTATCATGGCCAGAGTTCTCCACTATGTTCATGGAGAAGTGGGTGCCTTGGTCTCAGAGGGATGAGATGCGCAGGCAGTTTGAGGGTCTCCGTCAGGGGGTATATCGGTGTTAGAGTATGAGATCAGGTTTACTGAGTTGTCTAAATATGCACCGTGGTTGGTTCCTTCCTACAGAGAGAGGATTGGACGCTTTGTGGACGGCCTCATTTATCCATTCGTATTCTAATGACTTGGGAGAAGGTTTTGAGTCGTATATTTGAGAATGCTGTGGATATTGCTGGCGACATAGAGACAGATTGTCGTAGAGAGCGGGATGAGAGGGAGGCCAAGAGGCCTCGAGGTTCAGCTAGTTCCGGTGGCACTCAGACCAGAGGCCAGAGTCAGCAGAGCCGAGGTCGCTCTTTCAGGTCTTCGCACTCGGGTCGCTCAGATCGTCGCGGATGGTCTTCTAGACAGGGTTATCAGGGTTCGCACCAGAGCCAGCCATCTCTCAGTGCCATGCCAGCTCAGAGTTCTTCACAGGCCCCATCCGCTCAGGGTTCATCTCGGCCTAGTTCATCAGCTGGCCACTCCAGCGCCAGGGGTCCTTATCAGTCTCAGCCCCCAGCACCGGGGAGTTGCTACGAGTGCGGAGAGCTTGGGCACCATCGTAGGGAGTGTCCCCGCCTTTGTTCCAGATCTTATCAGCAGAGGGGGCAGCCCTCGTCATCTGGTCCGTCTACTTTAGCCACCATCCCCACCAGTTAGGGGTGAGGGTCAGTCAGCTAGAGGTCGCCCTCGAGGGGGAGACCGATCAGGCGGACAGGCTAGATGCTATGCTCTCCAGGGCTGATATGAGGCCATTGCTTCTGATGCAGTTATCACAGGTTCTATTTCAGTCTGCCACAGAGATGCCTCAGTATTGTTCGATCTTGGTTTTACGTATTCTTATGTGTCTACCTATTTTGCTCCTCATTTGGGCATGACTCGAGGGTGTCTTGAGCTGCCAGTGCATGTATCTACCCCAGTAGGGGATACTATTGTTGTGGACCACGTATACCGGTCCTGTTTGGTCACTATTGGGGGTTTGGAGACCCGAGTGGACCTGTTGCTTCTCAACATGATCGATTTTGATGTTATATTGGGCATGGAGTGGCTATCTCCATGTCATGCTATTCTGGACTGTCCATCTAAGACAGTCACCTTGGCTATGCCGGACATTCAGAGGATCGAGTGGCGAGGTACGACTGAGTATGTACCTAGCAGGGTAATATCTTTCCTCAAGGCCCAATGAATGGTTGGGAAGGGATGCATCTCTTATTTAGCATTTGTGCGGGAAGTCGAGGCCCAGACTCCCAGTATTGATTTTGTTCCCATTGTGCGAGACTTTCCTGATATGTTTCCCTCCGACCTGCCGGGCATGCCGCCGGACAGGGTGCCAGGCACTCAGCCTATTTCTATTCCTCTGTATCAGATGGCACCAGCTGAGCTGAAGGAATTAAAGGAGCAGCTCCAGGAACTCCTAGATAAGGGGTTCATTCGGCCGAGTGTGTCACCGTGGGGTGCACCGGTCCTGTTTGTTAAGAAGAAGGATGGATCCATGAGGATGTGTATTGACTACAGGCAGCTGAACAAAGTTACAGCGAAGAATAAGTATCCTCTGCCTCGTATTGATGATTTATTTGATCAGCAACAGGGAGCTAGGGTGTTCTCGAAGATTGATCTTCGTTCAGGCTACCATCACCTGAAGATTAGAGAGTCCGACATTATGAAGACTACATTCAGGACCAGATATGGCCACTATGAGTTCCTTGTGATGTCTTTTGGGCTGACCAACGCCCCAGCAACATTTATGCATCTGATGAACAGTGTGTTCAGGCCCTATCTTGATTCATTTGTGATCGTATTCATTGATGACATTCTAGTCTACTCTCGTAGCCAGGAGGAGCATGCTCGGCACTTGAGTATTGTATTGCAGACATTGAGGGAGGAGAAGTTGTACGCCAAGTTCTCCAAATGTGAGTTCTAGCTTGAGTCCATGGCATTCTTAGGGCAAGTGGTGTCCTGTGATGGTATTCAGGTAGATCCGAGGAAGGTCGAGGCAGGTGCAGAGTTGGCCCAGACCGACCTCAATTACTGAGATCTGTAGCTTTCTAGGATTGGCAGGGTATTATCACCGATTCGTTCAGGGGTTCTCTTCTATTGCTTCACCCTTGACTAGATTGGCTCAGAAGGGTGTTCCTTTCTTATGGTCCGAGGAGTGCGAGGAGAGCTTTCGGAAGCTCAAGACAACACTGACCACAGCACCAGTCTTGATTCTGCCGTCAGCTTTAGATCCTTATACTGTGTATTGTGATGCCTCAGGAGTTGGAATTGGTTGTGTGTTGATGCAGGAGGGTAGGGTCATTGCTTATGCTTCTCGTCAGTTGAAATGCCATGAGAAGAACTACCCTGTTCATGATTTGGAGCTAGCAGCCATAGTTCACGCTTTGAAGATTTGGAGGCACTACCTGTACAGTGTCTCATGTGAGGTGTACACGGATCATCACAGTCTTCAACACTTATTCAGACAGAAGGACCTCAATTTGAGACAGCGGAGGTGATTGAAGTTGCTTAAGGATTATGATATCACTATCTTATATCATCCGGGGAAGGCCAATGTGGTGGCCGATGCTTTGAGTCGTAGGGCACTTAGTATGGGCAGCCTAGCTTTCATCCCAGTTGGGGAGAGACCATTTGCTTATGATGTTCAGGCCCTAGCCAATCGGCTAGTGAGGTTGGATATTTCAGAGCCGAGTCGAATGTTGGCTTGTATTGTTTCTCGATCTTCCTCATATGATCGCATCAGGGAGCGACAGTATGATGACCCACATTTGCTTGTCCTTAAGGACAGAGTGCTGCATAATGATGCTAGAGATGTGACTATCGACAGTGATGGTATTCTGAGGACGCAGGGCCATATATGCGTGCCCAATGTAGATGGTTTGCGGGAGTTGATACTTGAGGAGGCACACAGGTTCGCGGTACTCTATTCACCCAGGTGCCGCAAAGATGTACCAAGACTTGAGAAAGCACTACTGGTGGAGGAGAATGAAGATGGATATTGTTAGGCATGTAGCTAAGTGCCTCAATTGCCAGGCAGGTCAAGTATGAGTATGAGAGACCGGGCGGTGTTCTTCAGCGTATGGTCACTCCCGAGTGGAAATAGGAGAGGATCACCATGGATTTTGTTACTAGAATCCCTTAGACAGTAAGGAAGTTTGATTCTGTATGGGTGATTGTTGATTGGCTGACCAAGTCCGCACATTTCATCCCAGTTAGTACTACTTACTCATCGGAGCGGTTGGCAACGATCTTTATTAGGGAGATTGTCAGGTTGCATGGGGTCCCAGTGTCTATTATATCTGAATGAGGCACTCAGTTCACTTTTCAGTTTTGGAGAGCATTTCAGCGAGAGATGGGTACGCGGGTTGAGTTGAGCACCGTATTTCACCCCCAGACAGACGGGCAGTCGGAGCACACTATTCAGATCTTGGAGGATATGTTGCGGGCATGTGTGATTGACTTTGGTGGTTCGTGGGATGAGTTTTTTCCACTTGTTGAGTTTGCCTACAACAACAGTTATCAGTCGAGTATTCAGATGGCCCCGTATGAGGCATTGTATGGCAGACGGTGTAGATCTCCTGTCGGATTGTTTGAGCCTAGTGAGGATAGGTTGATAGGAACTGAGTTAGTTCAGGATGCTCTGGATAGAGCAAAGTTGATCCAGGAGAGGCTTCTCACAGCACAGTCTCGCCAGAAGAGTTATGCAGACCGTAGAGTTCGAGAGTTGTCTTTCATGGTTGGTGATAGAGTATTATTGAAGGTTTCACCCATGAAGGGTGTCATGAGGTTCGGGAAGAAAGGGAAGCTGAGTCCCAGGTACATCGGTCCTTTTGAGATACATAGGAGGATTGGAGATGTGGCATATGAGTTGGCCTTGCCACCCAGCTTATCCAGCGTTCATCCAGTACTCCATGTGTCTATGCTCCGGAAAATATGTCGGGGATCAGTCTCATGTATTAGACTTCAGTACTATTTAGCTTGATGGTGATCTATCTTATGATGTGGAGCCAGTGGCTATTCTGGGTAGACAGGTTCGAAAGTTGAGGTCCAAGGAGATTGCTTCGATCAAGGTGCAATGGAGAGGTCGGCCCGTGGAGGAGGCTACTTGGGAGGTCGAGCAGGAGATGCAGAGCAGATACCCTCAGCTATTTGAGTCTCCAGGTATATTTCTTGACCCGCTCGAGGACGAGTGTTTTCTTAAGTTGGGGAGAATGTGATGACCCGGCCAGTCATTATGAGAGTTATCACCCCGTTACCCCCGTTATCTGCTTGTTTATGTTGTAATATGCATGCTAGGTAAGTTTGAGTCAATCCGGATTGAGTTTAGTTGGAAATGAGACAAATAGTCTCTTAGAAAAAGGAATAGTTGATAAAGGTCAGCTGGATGTTGACGCGTGAGTTAGAGAGCTCGGAATCGAATTCTGATGATTCGGTCAGCTCCAGGAGGTCATTTGTGAGCTAGGAGAGCGATCATAAGTGAATTTGGCGGTCCGGTGTAGTTTTAGGCTTGAATTGGCTAACGTTGAATTTTGGCGATATCCGATTGATAGGTGAGTTTCTGATCCAGGAGTCGGAATGGAATTCCGATAGTTGCACTAGCTTCGTTAGGTGATTTTGGATGTGCCTGCAAAATTTCAGGTCATTCGGAGGTCGTTTAGTCGGGTTTTTGGTCGAATGTCGGTTTCAGAAGTTTGAATGAAAACTTAGGCTTGAATTTGCTTGGATTCGATGTTTTCCGTGTTTGAGGGCGTGTTTTTATGATTGGAACAAGTTTGTATCATGTTATGGGGTATGTCGGTGGTTTTCGTTGGGGTCCCGGGGGCCTCGGGTTGTATTTGGGGGTCCAAACGGACCATTTTTGGCCTAAGACAGTAGTTGAATTGCTGCTGTGTCTGCAGAAGGAATTCATTCATCACGTTCGCGATGAAAGGCACACGTCTGCAAAGAATTATCAAGGTTGTTCATCGCGTTCGCGATGGGCTGGATGCGAACGCGTAGGGTCAAGATCGGAGGCTTCGCGTTCGCGTGGAGTGGGAACGTGTTCGCGTAGGAGTGAGATTCTGGGCATCGCGTTCGCGTGAGTGGAGACAAGGACGCGTAGAAGAAAATCGGGCGGCTGGAAATTTGTACTTCGCGAACGCGTTGCTGAGCGTCGCGTTCGCGATGGGAGGATTGAGCAGAGCATCGAGTTCGCGTTAGGGCTATCGCGAACGCGTAGAGTAAAAGCCCCAGGCAGTGATTTTAAAACCAGAAACATTTCATTACGGGTCTCATTCATAAACCCTCAATTTTTGAAGCCTAGAGAGAGGAAGTGAAGGGAAATAGCTGGGAGATCATCGGGATATTGTCGGAGGTAAGTTTCGTGGTTCAATTACGCGCTTTTATCATGAAATCATGGATTATTTCTAGGAAAATGGAAGATCTAAGGTGGGTTTTAGCCCTAGGCCTAGAATTGTAGAAAAACACCAATTTGAGTGGGCAAATGGAGTCCGAATTCAGTAAATTTTATATGCCTAGACTCGTATTGAGATGAAGGTTCCGAATATGTAACTTTTATAATATTTGAGAAGCGCACCAAAAGTCGGGTTTTGACAACCTTGTAGGTTTCGATGCAATTTGGGTTATTTCATATGAGTTACGTGAATTAAGCATATATTGATATATTATCATTGATTTTGAGCAGACTTGGCATCCGAGAAGATTGATTTGCGAGGCAAGCGCAAGGCGGACTAAGGCTTATACCGGTTCGAGGTGAGTGGCAGTAGTAAATAATGTACTGAGGGTTTGAAACCCCGTACTAGCACTTTACAGTGCTATGTTGAGATGAGATACGCGTCTGGTGATGGGCGTGGTGACGTTGCGATTGGGGACTTGGACTTGGTCCATCCCGGCTTATAGTAGACAGTGTGTTATGACTGTTAATGAGATTATAACTGTGTAATTGGGCTAAGAGCCATGTTTGGGGCCTTGTGCCGATCTGTAGAGCATTAGGGGACCTGTAGAGCTAGGTGACCCTTATATCGTGATGGAAACTTAAACTCAGCCGTAAAACCAGTTGAATAGCCTACTAAGAACCGGTACTAGACGTGTACTGTGAGAGATATATTACTTAGGGTGGAAATTCCCTCACTTAGCTGAGTGGGCCTGAAAGGCCAATCCTATACTAATTAGGACAGAGTCGAGAACCCGTTATGTGGTATTATATATATACCCATGTTGGATCGGGCTGCACGCCGCAACAGTATATATATTGGATCGGGTTGCACGCCACAACAGTATATATCGGATCGGGTTGCACGCCGCAGCAGTATATGTGTTGGATCGGACTGCACGCCGCAGTATTATTGCGCTTGGGGTGTAGGAGCCCCTTCGGAGTCTGAGTCTGCACACATTCTCTGTGAGCGCTGATGTATATTATGGGATCGGGCTGCACGCCGCAGCAGTATAGTTATATATGTATATATATATTGGATCGGACTACACACCGCAATAATATATGTGTGGATCGGGCTGCACGCCGCAACATCATAGCGCTTGGGCCTAGGGAGCCCCTCCGAAGTCTGTATACACCCCTAGTGAGCGTCGTCAATGTTAAATGGAGCGGGCTGCGCGCCGCAGCGGTATATGTATTGGAGCGGGCTGCACGCCGCAGCGTTATACTTATTCATATCCTTATACATACTTAAATACTTATACATTATAGACATATGTATATATCTTCATTCATTGAGATGGATGTACACTGTAGAGGCTCAAACTCGTGACACCATGATATGGTTGGGACCGTATTTTGTATGGTTTTACTGTCAAGCTTATCATTTGACATGATCACTTGCTGTTTAAGTTTAATTTGATTAAGTGGAATTAATAATTGGTTGGGTTAAGAGATGATATGGTCGGGCTTGCCTAGCATTGTGTTGGGCGCCATCACGACCGGGGTTCGGGTCGTGACATCCACCCATTTAGTGAGATAATAAGTTAAAATCAAAAGAAATCGTCCATTATCTCGCCATGTAGGGAGTGGGCCCACGATGCCCATTCACCACTTGATGAACGACCATGGAGATGAGACTGAGTGGAGATGTTCGCCTGCATGGTGAATTATTGGAACGTATTCCTAACATTGATCGCATTTCTTCATGAATCTTAGACGTCTTTTTTCATGACGGGCCAATAGTATCCTGTCGGTATGAGACACCTAACGAGTGCTCGATTGCCGGAGTAAGCACTATAATGGCCTTCATGGACTGCTTCGAGAACGCACTGGGTTTGGTTTGGGCCTAAACATTTCGCTAGAGGGCCGCGCCGCCATATGTCCTCTTGTACAGGTCGCTATGGAGGAGATTGTATATGGCTGCTTAAATTTTAGTTTTTTGGTTTCTTTTTTTCGTTTGGGAATGCTCCATCCTGTAAATAGGCGATAATACGATTGTGTCAATCCATATTAAGATTACAGATCTTACCTCGATTTTGCCCCTTTTTTGTTCAACCAATTAGATTTAGATAAAGAAGAGTCAAGCCTAGCTAATAATAACATCTTAAAGACAATGCTATTGGTTTTATGACAAATAACTCATATTTTTTTTCGGATGACAATGAATGTAAGCAATAATAATAGTGTTAAATGATCCAAAAAGATAGAATATGGCATTAAATAGTAATAAATAGTAATGAATGACATTTAAATAAATAAAAACGTGTGAGTCACCCAAAAAGGGATGAGATTTGTGGATATTATCTCTGACAATAATGAATGATTGATAAGCCTTTGAACAATTTGGTTGTTATTGGATCCCTTGGAAATGCTAGACAAGAATCTTAGTAAAAAGGTTATTTTTGTATGTTCGTAATAAGACCAGATTCTCTCTAAAAAGTCAATGTCATTTTTACAAATGAATATATCATGTCCCCTCCTATTATGTCTTTTTTTATTTATACATATTCCTAGAAATTCTAAAAGTACAGGTGTAGAGAATATCCACTAGTATATTCTTTTTAGTGTCCTATCTTGAACTAGCCGTATAACTCTATCAAGGATGCTGGCCTCGACCTTGATCTTTAACGACTCCTCGACCTTGGTCCTGGCTGACTCTTCGACCTCAATCTTCATTACGTCTAGAGCCGCTTCGACCTTGGGTAGGCCTTCATGGGAGTCGTATTGGTGACACATGGCAGCCTGTGAATGCGTCTTTAATACTAACATGAATTAATCATATTAGGGATAATTTTTTACTAATACACATTGAGCAGAGGGTCTATTGAAAATCAGAGGCAGACCCATAATTCTATGGTCGCGAGGCACCATAAATATTTATTTAAATTTATTATTGCTCATAAAGATTGGTACGGGGGCCTATGCTAATATATGACTTTCATACTGATATTTACAAGTACACATGGAGTTCTCTTGAAGTTTTCAGGTACCGGTAACCCCTCTGTGAATAGTGTGTATGTTCGCCTTTTGTCGGAAACAAACTCTTTCTTTCACAAGGAAAGAATAAGGTATGCGCACACATTATTTTCTTATATTTATTTGTTGAATTATACTGGTTTTTTTATTGTTACTGTTATTGTTGTTGAGTAGAAAATAGTCAAGTCGAATGAACTCGTAACTCTGCATGCATTGCTTATAATGTACTTTATATCTTTCTTTTAGAGTCCAGAACCTAATTAATAATTTTTTAAACAAAAAACACATTTTTTATGTTAAAAAAAAAGTTACTTTAATAGCTATTTCGCAGTTTTATACTGCGAATTACCTTAACGGAATTTTTGTCGTTAAGGCAATTCGTAGTATAAAACTGAAAAATAGCTATTTAATATATTTTTTTTTATATTTTGCTGACATTTCGCAGTTAACTACTACGAATTGCTATTTTGCGGTAGTTTACTGCGAATTACCCTAATAAAATACACCCCTTCTTCTTCCCCAGACCTATTCCGCCATTTTTTAAGAAATTGCCCCTCCCCCCTCAATTCTGCTTTTTTCCGCTCCCCAGCCCCACCACGTAAAAGAAAATTCGGTCCCCCCATCCCCTAAAAAGATAGAAGTGTAGGCCCCACACACGAAAGAAGCTTTGGATTCTGTATGGGTGAAAAAACTCACTTTCATAGCCTTTACATCCATGTATTTCAATTTATGTTTAAACCAAGGCAAGCTCTTCCATCTCCAATCTGTCCGGCAAACGCTACTTCAAAATAACCACACGATGACTGGGGGTTATCGCTGGTATCCACGCCCTCATTACTGCTAAGGTCCTCCACCTTCACATATATTTCTAATAATTGTATTACAATGAATTCCCTATATTCATCCGGAATCCGCAAAAAATCTCTAAGGGTTTCATCATCCTCGATGTTAAACTCAGAATAATAAGCATACCCATGCGGAGTCACTAAATAAGAAAATTTATCGATTACTTTAAGGCTAACCGAACACCTCTACTCACTCATTTTTTACGTAACAGCGATATCAATGTATCGTACTCCATATTAAACGATAATTTAAAATGACACTGTGGAGGTGAGTTATACCTCACAGAGTTATTCTCCACCACAACCTCACCCCCCTTCCCCCCTCCTTAATACAGTGAAATTCTTATTTTTGGCACTTCAGACATTATAAAAAATTGATTGATAAGGAGAAGAGAGAATAAACGTACGTTTGAAGTTTAAGTGTTGAATAAATTTTTATAAAATTGAAGCGCCTATAAATAAGGCAAGTCCGACCTTGGGGTGTACAATTTTTCAAAGAAATTTGCAGTATTATATTGCGTTTTATGAATTTGAATTATTGTTATGCCAGTCAAAGCGGGGCCAAATCAGCTTATTTCGCAGTTATATACTGCGATTTAAGCAAATTCGTAGTATAGAACTGCGAAATGGTTGTTCAAAAATTACATAAGCCCATTTCACACATTGCGCAATATACAACTGCAAATTGTAAAAAGAAATTAATTTTTTAATATTTCGCAGTTTTATACTGCGAATTGCCTTAACGGCAGAAATTCCGTTAAGGTAATTCGCAGTATAAAACTGCGAAATAGCTATTAAAGTAACTTTTTTTAACATTAAAAATATATTTTACATTTAAAAAATTATTAATTAGGTTCCGGACTCCTATCTTTTAGGCCATCTCCAACCTTGCCCACATTTTTTGTCCCCAAAATGGAGATTTCCCCATTTTGGGGACAACTTACTCCAACCATTCCCCCATTTTTTCCTCCATTTTTTTTATATTCTTCTCTCTCTTTTATATTATATTATTATCTTTCATTGCAATTTTATTTTTTAATTTTCATTAAACAAATTTCATCTTTTATTTTATTAATTTGTAATTTTCATAATTAAAGAAATTTCATAAAATTTTTAATAATATAATTTGTAAGCAATTATTATAGATTAACTAATAATTGAAATAAAACTGAAATTATTGCGATACAAGATTAATTAAATACATATAATTTTACATAAAAATAATAAATGCGCGAAAATTAATTTATCAAAATTATACATCAAAGTTAAGATATAACATTAATATTATAAAATATTACATAAACATTATCAGTGTATATAAAGAGATAAAATAAAAGATTAATAATAAAATAATTATAAAATAATGGTAAATAGTAATGAGGGAGATGAATAGTGTACCTCATATTTGAGAGAACACTAAATATCCCCCATTTTAAGGACAAAAATAAAGGAAGGTTGGAGGATAATTTTCCTCGAAATTGCCCCCGTTATAAAGGAGGGGAACAAGGTCGAAGATGTCATTAGGTTACATGGTTCAGAGTAAAACCTTTTCTTTTTCTAATAAAGGAAGGGCACATAGCTGTCTTTATTTTTAAAGAATTAAGAAGATGGAATCCAAGGTTAAGTCTCATAATCTGCTGGCACAAATTACAATATTGAAGAATGAAGACAACTCTAAGTTGCCATTGCACGTGAGGTTAATATTCTATATATGTTGTAATTGTACCTTAATTAAGCATATTATATTCATGTGCACGTGTACACACCTACTCCTTTATGCCTCGGAAATAGACGCCATTGCTGCATTTGGTTCATATGCCAAGACAATTCAATTTTACTCTTTAATAATGTTGTTTGTTGGAGTTTAATAATACTTTCATCCGGTCCAAAATAAGTGATTTTTGACCTTTTTTTTTGGTAATAAGTAATTTTTTTTGGATTTCAAGAATGACTTAATGATGTTTTTCTTACATTGTCCTTAGAGTAAATAGTATTGGAATATGTGTTAGGAATGTTTATGTGAGATAGTAAGGTTAGAATGGTCAATTTTATTGCTAATTAATACTAAAATGTGACTTTCTTAATATGTGTAAAAATATCCAAAAAATCATTTATTTTGACCGGAGGGAGTAATAATAATAATAATAATAATAATAATAATAATAATAATAATAATAAAGTGTCTTGCGTTCGAATTATGGAAATAGAAAATCTTTCGCTAGGGTTTGTTTTATTCTTTTACTGAATTAACGTGAATATCAGTATATACGATTTTGAACATGAAATGAGTAACAAAAAAAAGAATTGCTATAGAGAATGAATAAGGATAGAGTAAATCACCTATAAAATTATAAATTTGGCCATAAATTTTGGCAACTTGTTTTCAAAAGAAATTTTGAATTCACGGACTATTAAATTGTCAAAAACTAGTTTAGGGCAGTTTTTGATCGAAAATTATTCTTCCACTTACAAGACGTCAATTTTTTTAAAAATAAAATACATATCCAAACACAATTTTAACTTCCAAAAATTATTTTCAAATTTTTTTTAAAATTTTTTTTAACTAAATCTATATCCAAATATATACTTGTTTTGTGTCATAGGATTAAAGAACTCTGGTAGCATTTGCGTTAACAAGGCAAAACGTATAATAACAGCATAAGTAGCCTAGGATGCTCCTAATGTTTCGATTATTGAGAAACCACCCTCACTTTCTCCTTAACAGCTAAGCATATCTTTTTCTTTAATTTTTTAAGTAGTACTATTACTTTAATTTTTGTACCATAAGAGTTTGTGTGCAGCTGACTAATTAATACTACTCGGGTATTATCAATTCTAGTTCGCGCCAGAAATTATTTATATTCGGTAAAAGTATATAAAAATTTTATAACTTTTATATATAATATACAGAATGTATATATATACAAAAAATATATATATTTTTAGCTATTATTTTGAAAGTAGCTATTCCTTAATATACTTTATATCGTCTTTAAGACAGGAAAAAAAAACAACAACCCAAGAACTGTATATGACGGAATCCTTAAGATATTCAGAAAACTAGCATGATTATGTTCTTTGGTTTTTAAGTTTCCATGTCTTAACTATTTCCATAACTTGTGATAGAAATTTTATTTCACTTATAAAAAGGACAATCCATGACACTAAGCTCCTGTTATTTGTGGAGCCTAGGGAAGGATCTTACCATATAATATATTGAATCGGATGTATGCGATCTTTTCTTTTTGAATAAGCTGTTTTCACGGCTTAAACTCGTGACCTCCTGATTACTGAGTCGCACCTTTTATGTTCACTTAATTACATGTAACCGAAAAGATTCCGTCGGCGTACAGTTTTGGTATAAAATAAACTTTTAGTAATGAGAAATATTTGAGTGCGAAAAAAAAGTTGTAATCATAATCGTTTTTACCTATTTGTTGAAATTTGAACAATGATAAACTTGAAACATAATCATATAATAGCATGAGTGAAAATAATAAATACGCGGTAAAACAAATTGTGAAACGGTCGGATGATACCACTAACTAATAAGAGTGCCGGCGCTGATTACCGCCGTACGATTAGGAGGTCATAAGCTCAAGTCGTAAAACCAACCTCTTTGCAGAAATATAAGATAAGACTAGCACAATAGATTCAGCGTGGTTCAACTCTTTTTTTTGACCCGTCCATAAGAGGAACTTAGTACACAGTGTTACTCTCATTTTCACAGATATTACCACCAAACTTGATGCAGTACAAGCTGTTGGCTCTTTCCTTTTGCTTAACTCAAAGCACACTGCAATCTTTTCTGTGATTGAAGAATGTTAAAAAATAGCCAGAGTTTGGTCAGTGCTTCTGCATGTTGTACTGTTGAGCAAGAGGTGAAAAAAGAAGAGAGTATAAATGTCATTGATGAGATTTCTGCTGAATTGCAAAGGGAGAGGCAGAAAAATAAAGAGCTCATGGACAGAATATTAGTTCTTGAATCTCAGATACAAGAAAATCATAAAGACTTCGAGCTCTCAAATGGAAAAGTATGATTGCTCTACTTGGTACATATTAGATATATGAATGTTATGTGATTAATATGTGTGGGGTTCGGGAAAGGGTCGGACCACAATGTTGCATTGTACGCAGTCTTATCTTGCATTTCTCTAAGAGATTGTTTCCAGTTTTTCATGGTTCGGTCCCGTGACCTACTAGTCACATGGCAGCAATTTTACCAGCTGCGCCAAGGTTACACGAATATTACGTGATTCTCAAAATAATAACTGCAACTGGTTTTTATTTGCCTTCTAATCATCTGTTTTGCCTGGAGTATATTGGTGCCTTGTAGTCTTTGTATCTATTCATTTATTTTGGACTCTTTACGTGTTTTAGTGTAGTGGAAGCCTAGCTTACCTTAGATTATAGTGGCATCTCTCTATTCTGTCGTGATTGATTATGCATGCTCGCTTTGAGCCGAGGGTCTATCGAAAACACTGGCGGACCCACATGTTAAGTTGAAGGGTTACCGACACCCGGAAACTTTGACAAAAACTTTATATATATACTTACAAATGTCTTCAAAAAAATAGTCAGATATTAGCATAAGCCCTCGTACCCATCATTATGAGTAGTCATAAATTTATATCGAGTGTCACGGTGCCCCTGCGACCCCTGAATCCTAGGTACATCTTTGCCTTCACAAGGTGGGGGCAAGGGTGTGTATGCACTACCCTCGCTAGACTCCACTTGTGGGATTATACTGGTTATGTTGTTGTCGTTGTTCTTGAAGACTTAATCTTGAATGAGCTGATTTCAAGTGTAAATAAAAGTTCAACCTTGAGTTTCCCTCTATGCAATGTTCAACATTTTGACACTTTCAGAATTTCAACATTGTTAGGCGAAATTGATAAGTAGAATTTTATACTGATATATTTATCTATGAATATGTGCAACTTCAGAGATTTATTCATACTACAGAACAGTTCTATTAGTGAAGATATTCCTTTGAACTTTTTAATACATGTAAAAGTATGCAGTGTGCTCAAAGGAAACAAAATACATCTTCTGTTTGAATCATCTAATAAGGAGTAAATTTCTCATTTCATATACACTCCATGCTTATGTTATCTTTCCTGAGCCGAGAGTCTATTAGAAACAGTCTCTCTGTCTACACAAGGTAGGGGTAAGGTCTGCATATATATCACCCTCTCTAGACCCCACTATGTAGGATTATACTAAGTATGTTGTTGTTGTTGTTGTTGCCGATGTTACCTTTCTCTTAATCACAGGCCAGTTGTCAAAGTATGGGGGAAATGCACTTCAGAAAGCTCAAAAGACCAAAAATGGACTCAGATGTGAAGGATCATACTGAAATCTTTCTAAACAAAGATGTTACTAATACAGATCAAGAATGCCTAGTCAATTGGATGAGCATAGATGATGCTCAGTTTCTAAATTTAGAAAGATCCAGAGATGACGATACAGCTGCAGATAATGACCCTGATGATAGTGAAGATGAAGACGATGATGAATCCGATAGTGGCACTTATAATAACAGTATAAATAGAGAAAATTTCAAGAACTCGCGAATCAAAGAGGAAATCGAAGAGAAACTGAAAGAGGATCTTGATGAAGCAAGTGATCCGCCGTTCAGAAGAAAGGGAAGTTCATTTTCACATAAAAAGTCTGTAAAGGTAGCTTTTTGTCCAAATGAAGTAAAGAAAATACTTGAATCAAAAGAGCTTTCAGTGAAAAATGCTCAATCCCATACTATAAGAAAAATCTTGGTTTTTTCATCTCTTGGTATTAGGCATGGTTGTGAGGATATGTATGAATTAGACTTCAACCATTTTAGCATTTTACACAAGGGAGAACAATATACAGATTCAAAGAATCCGGGGGTACGCTACCTGAGTTCTTGTACCTATGACTAAATGGTTCTGTTTTGGTTCAAAGTTCAACTGAACTATATGTTCTGTGTCAGGAGCACGTGTTATACGATAACCCTGGAGTTCGAAGGAAGATATTCTATCCCAACAGACAGAACCCAAACTTGTGTCCTGTTAGAATACTGGAAGAGGAGAAGGTCATGCGCCCGTCTGATCCTAGCTGCCCGTCGTGCTTATTCCTATGCATCAAATATGGAGGAAAGACAAGAAATCTTCCTCAAAATGAGTAAGCACTGCTTAATTACTTGATCTCGTATGCTTTGTTGCAATAGTACATAGAGTTTATGTTGTGTGTACTGACGCGGTAAAGAACTCGTACACTATTAGGTTTAGCTGATCTACAACATCAGGTAACTCTTCATATCATGCATGATATAATAACCAGTTAAATTGCACTGATAGTATAGAAATTCTTTACACTATCAGCGTATATAATAGTTAAACTACAAAGTGAGCAGAAAATTGGTTATGGCTAACTTACAACTGATGCATTGCAATTCCAGATACGTCAGGCAGCGAATGGGAAGAAATAAGCTAAAATCGTTTGGCCCGGCCATATGTAGGATGGCAATGCTAATCCATATTCGCAGCGGAAGCTTCTTTTTTAAGGCCTTAGGAATTACACTTCTTTTCATGGCTGGCTTTCCTAATGACCTGGTTCAAAGAGAAACCAAATATAAGAACTTGGACCTCCTACAAAAGTATTACAGGTATTCTGCATTTTGTCTTGTACATTTTCAAGTAGCTTACATGTGATCAGGATGTCACAGTTTCAAGTTGTGGTAACAGCCGCTTGCCGAAATGCAGAGTAAGGCTGCGTACAATAGACTCTTGTGATTCGGGCCTTCCTCGGACATCGCACATAACCAGAGATTAATGTACCAGGCTGTCCATTTTTACAATGTGTCTAGTGACGGAGCCAGAATTTTTACTAAGGGGTATCAAAATATAAAAAAAAATTGAAACACACGGAAAATCCAAGCTGATTCAACATATAATAACATAAAACAAAAAATTTCACCTAGCAGCACAATGTAATTTTCTGGCGAGGGGTGTCAGTTGACACCCCTTGGTTAAACGTGGCTCCGCCACTGAATGTGACTTGGGAAAAGAGTTTTAAATCATCTCCACATTTGCAGGACAGATGAGGATGCAGAAAGAGAGGAGTTATTTCTATCACATACTGAACCTGATACTATTGTAAGATCTGCAACTCATCGTCAATTTTCTCCAGAATTTGTGGTAGCTTTGCTGCAAAATAAACTCAGTTGCATCAAATTATTGAAGGGGAGCCTTGGCGTAACTGGTAAAGTTGCTGCCATGTGACCAGGAGGCTACGGGTTCAAGCCATGAAAACAGCCTCTTGAAAATGCAGCGTACAATAGACCCTTGTGGTCTGGCCTTCCACGGACCCCGTACATAGCGGGAGCTTAGTGCTCCGAGCTGCCCTTCTTACATCAAACTACTAGTAATTATTCTTACCGTAATGTTTCTTAAGTCATGTTACTGTTACAAGATATTACTAGGCAAGATATGTATTGTTTGTTACTTTAAAGTTAATCATCACCTGTCAATTTCCTTTAGTTTCGAGTTTAAGTTTCACACATTGGACTAACTTCTGATTGGATTATTCAAAATTTTCAGAATATTAGTCCCAATTCTCAACAGGGGAAGAAAGTATCAACGAAAACGAAAAGCAAGAGGGAAGCAATCTCTAAGAGCAAAACTTCAGAGAAAGCGACAATTATACATTCTGAACCTTCAAGTTCTGCACCTCCTACACCATCTAGATTAATGAATATATCAATACCATCATCTCAAGCACAAGCAGATATGTCAAAACCTGTATTAGCTAATACCGCGTCCAATATTCCCTACCATAACCAATGTGCATATCCTGTTCTACCAATTTATCCACCAAATTCTGTTGTGCCTTTAGTATATTGGCCTCAACCTAATGTGTTCCCTACCTGTCCTTATCCCTCTTCATATCGATATATTGCCCCTGGAAGCTGCATTTCGATCAATCCATATCCGTACTATGGTCATTTGTATAGTAACCCATTGAATCCAGAAGCTTTAGGGACTGAGAAGCAAAATGGAATATCAGATGATGCTCAAAGGGGTCTCTGAAGGATGAGAACCAACTATGTAGCATCTACATCGAGAATTCAAGTCCAATAGTAGTACAAGTAGCACAGATTCAAGAGAGAAGTAAACGAACTTCTAGTGTCCAAGGTCATTTTTTGTCACGACCCAAGCCCCTTCTTCAGAAGCTTGCCGGCATAGAAGCCTGACTCGCCCTCATCAGCCAGCCCTCCGTCATGGGCGTCACATTTTTCTCCTTGGTATAATGTGGTTTGGTAGCAGGAATTTGTAGTCAAAACTCAGTGAGTAGCTTATTTTCAAATTTTGAATCAGGGCTTTAGCCTTTGGGAGTGAAACAATTTGCATAATGATCATAAAGCTTCATAGTTTACTGATGCTACTGTGCATGTACTAACAGTTAAAAAAATGGATCTTGCGTCTAACTCAAACTCAACCTCATAAGCTAACTCATGAGGCGAGGAGTATCTAAGACCACGAGACGACCCCTTTTTCAACCAATGTCAAAGTTCTCCATAGAACATATTTTCCTCGAAAAATGTCCTACCAGATAATCATTTTTCCACTCTTTGGTTTGTGAGTATTAAAGTAGGGACTTATTGTAACAAGGTGGAAGATAGGATAACTTCGCTAAACCCACTTGCATCCAGGGTAAAAAAAAATTGATTTTGGAGCGCGGGCGCACAAAACACACACATACAAATAAACAAAAAAAATCTAGTCCACTAGTTAGATTAGTTATTTTTTTTTTGTGTAGTACATGTATCTACCTACCATTTACAGAAAAGAATCAAATACAATTCCTAGCTAACACTTCTTCTCCCTTTTCTCTTCTCGCTACGTCCTCGCATGATCTTTGGTCTTCCGTGAGCTGGACATAGAATTCTTGAGCTTACTCAATAGCTCCTGCAGTTTTGGAATCAAATTTTGCCCAGAATGATAAAATGGGTTTATCTGAACCAGTACTTCAGTTTCAACCTCAGCATCATCATAAGCATGTGAATCACCAATTAGTTGGGAAGATGCTTGTCCAGAATCACAAATCTGGTCATCTTCAGGGCAGCTCTCTAAGCGCTGAGAAACCACTTCTTCCGAGTAGTTCGGTGTGACAGTACTAATTTGACCATCTGCAGATGCGGGTTGAGAAGATGATTGTACAGAAGATGACAGAGAACCATTGCAAATGATGGCATCTACACCAACTTCTGTCCGCATGGGTAACTGGCAAACACGCTTAAGTTTTCGCCGTTGTTGTTCGGACTCATGTACAATAACACCCTCTGTAGCTGAGGCAAGACGTCTTTTTGTTACAGCTTTTTGCACTTGAGAAATCGGAGCGCATAGAGTTCCTTCATCTCTGTAGTAAACTTGAGATTTAGTAGTCAAGCCGGAGTGTTGGTTTGGGATCCTTAGTTCTGCCATCTGCCTTTGAAGCTTCACAATACGAGCTCTAAGAAGGTCAGGTGAGTATTCTGATTGAAGGTTGTGCCACACAATGCGTTTTAATGCAGCTCTCAATGCAGATATTTCACAATTTATAGCTTTTTCCTGTGAGCAAGTTTGGTACGTTACGAACACAGAACCAAATTTGATAGTTCAAGAAGATAAAAGAGATGAGTACTTACTTGGGCTTCACGAGAACCAAGTCCATTATCATGTATTTTCTTGGCTAGCTCTTCTGAGTATAGCACGAAGTCTTTAAGAAGGGGCACAGGTGGAAACAAGTCAACAAGTTCATATACATGGATGTATCTAATAGCCAGCAGCCATTGTTTTCTCCTTATCAGATTTTCGATAAAGCCTATAAAAGTATATTAGATACATGAAAACTCAGTTGTACAAAATGGTTTATGATATGATGTATAAGATAATCTCCCCACATAATTTAAGTGTCTGGTAGAATGAAATGGACAAAAATTACAATAACAACAAAAATCCAGCATAATCCCACGAGTGGGGTCTAGGAATGGTAAAACGTACGCAGACCTTACCCTACCTAAAAGGTAGAGAGGCTATATCAGATAGACCATGGCTCAAGGAAAGATGAAAAGAAAGCAGTAGCAACAAGCAATAATAACAGCAAAATAATAAGAAAAGAAGCGAAAGGAATATCATGTAGTAACAGAAATCTAACAATAAAAGAATACAAGACTAGCAGAAATACTCTACTGGTATGGGAAAGCAACACTCTCACCTAGGAGTGTCAAACGGACGGGTCGGGTCGGATATGGTTCGAGTAGAAAATGGGTAATGAAAAAACGGATCAATTATCCGATCCGATCCATATTTAATACGGATAAAAAATGGGTTAACCGGTGTACCCATATTATCCATGACTTCTTATATATGATCACTTTTTGGGAGAATTCTTAGTCTCCCTAACTTGAGCAACCCCCAATTTGAAGCTTTACAAATGTAAAAGTTAGACCCATTGATTATCTATTGGTTACTCATTGGTTATCCATTTTCTAAATGGATAATATGGCTCTTATCCATATTTGACCCGTTTTTAAAAAGTTCATTATCCAACCCATTTTTTTGTGGATAATATGGGTGGTTAACTGTTTTCTTTGAACCATTTTGCCACCCCTACTCTCGACTACCTACCATCCTTCTACATTCACACCTTCCTATCAAGGTTCATGTCCTCGGTAAGCTGAAGCAACATCATATCATGCATAATCACCTCTCCCCAATGTTTTTTTGTCCTACCTCTACCCCTCTTCAGATATTGGGGCGAAATGGAAATACATGACATCCTATAAAATACTGAAAGACTTCCAAAGTCTCTTCGAGAAGGAACAAAATATGATCAAGCTACTTACCATAGACAACATATCCAAAAAGGCCATAAGAATATGAACTGGTTGACCAAACTATAATAGTAATGCATAAGAGAGCTGAATAAAGTTGAAACGAAAACCAACATATAACCAGTAGCTGATATCATACTTGGTATGTGTGCGCATATGCATGTGAGCGAGAGAGAGAGAGAGAGCATACATGGGATCTTATCAGCTAATCCTAGGATTTTGAACAGATTAATTGCCCTTCTGGACTGGTAAACAATCTCCAATAGACCTAAAAGCTCATCTGAATCATAAGAGGATGACAATTCAAAAGTAGCTAAAAGTTGCAAAAAGCCTAGGACCTCAGAATAATTCAGCTGCGATCCGGTCAATGTTTCTCTCCACTCAACAGCAAGCACAACTGCCTCTATTTTAACCTGAGGTGTTATTTCTGGAGACACTTCTCTCAGATGTTCCAACAAATCACAGAACCTCTTCATAAATGATGATGGGCCATATTTATGCTTCCCCAAGTTGGCAGAACGACATTTCCGCAATGCATCTAAGACAACCTTTGCAGGATCTGATGCACAATGGATAAAACTTAAAGAACAAGCAGAGGTTAAATCTCGTGCCTTGCTTTTCAATTCCACATTGTCGCAAAGAGGTTCAGTTTTAGAGGGATCCATAGATTTCTCAATCTGGGGATTTTCTCCTGAGAAGGTAGAATAGAACACATGATGTCATTAATATTCCACAATAATAAATGTGCCACACAAGACTGACCACATATGAATTCTTATGAGAAGTACTACCTGCAATACCCAGTACATGAAAATTCTGATATGCATTCTCTTTCTGTGCTACAGTGTGGCACAAACTCTCAAGCTCATATTTATCAAAGGAAGTTGCCAAGCCATAGGCACCTACTAGAAGCAGAAAACCCAATATTGCCAGATAGTTTTCTGTTTCAGCTATCATCTTTGCTTTCCAGTCAAATGCAAGCTTGCGTGCTTCCAGTTTGGCTTTTGGTTTAATCTCTGGTGAGAGCCTCATCAACTGTTCCAGTAGAAGAATGCAACTTTTCCTGATAACACTACGATCAAATAAAATTTCTTCATTATGAGGTTCTGGAGGATAAAATCCTTCAAGTGCTTCCAATACAAGCAATCCTGAGTCACATGACATTTTGAGAGCTCTAGAGATTTCAATGCACAACAACTCCTGCTCATTCCAATGATTGTATAAAAAATTCTGCAAATTCTTTCCGCCCATGCTCACAAGGATGGAAGCCATAGCATCGGAATGACCTAACATACAAGTGGAGGCCTTTCTAGAGAATGAGGTAGAGCTGAGGGTCTTGGTATCAGTGGGGACGGATGGACTAGTTGATACCACCTGTTTCAGCTGAGCCTCGGAAATGACAGATGATGAGGTTACATCTGCTTTCTGCCTTGTGAGAGATTCTATACACTCTTCAAGCTGTGAGGGCGGGTATTGAGATTGAAGCTCGTGATCCATAATGCATCTGATAACAGCTCTAATGGAAGCTACACTCTGTTCAATGGCTTCATTCTGTATGCAAAATATAGGATTAAGCATTTCAAAGAAAAGATATATCCAACAGGATATTATAATAGCAGTAACAAATGTGGTAAAATACCTTTTCTTTGTCTGAGCACGTTTCTCCATTACAAATGCACTCGGAAATCTGCATAACTAGTTTCAAGTAGTCTTTGAGCATAGGTATTGGTTGGAAATGGTCTGTGAGCTCAAAAGCATAAGCATATTCAACAGCTTCAAGATGCTTTTGCTTGGCTATGAGGTTCTGAATGAAACCTATCATGAATATGATTTAGTTGTCAAAGTTCCTTAATTACCTTAGAATAAATGGAATGACAATAATCTGCTCACATTTAATCTATCACCTGATAACATGCCATTCTACGAATATCCACAATGCAGCCATAGAATAATTAACAATTCTACCAAGACATCTCAACTGTTTGAAGATGGAAAAAAAATGCAATGTTACGAAAACTCAACACCTCCGGAGGAATTGGCCACTTAAAGTTAAAGTCATTTCTCTTTCACTGTTGCAACACAATCTACTAGTTCCTCGTCATTTTGGATCAAGCTTTAGTGACCCCAGATCAATGCTAATAGTAAAAGGAACCCAGCCACACCCCCACTATGGTAGTACACACACCAAATTTCCCTCCCTTCTCGTGTTTCAGAGCAATGCAAGCTGTACCAAAATAGTAAACATCCACAAAGGAACACAATGCGTTCCTTGGTTACCCCATGATCTCATACTCAGATACCTACCAAGGGATTGTTTGATCAACTTGAAAATTAAGGTCAGCCATCTTTTCTTCAGACTAGTAACCAAAAGTATTTTCATTAATCAAAGGCTAAGCAGTAAGTCAGCGCAGGACAATGCAAAATCATCCATTTACAATCACAATAAGTTCTGTAATGAGCTAAAAATCTTTCATATTTAATTCAGCATATACATCCCATATATATTACATAGAAGAGCTAACAAAGTAAGACATTTAAACTTCTACATTCACAGATTCCCTCAAAGCAACTCTATTTCCTCACTCTTTATACAATCTAGCATATTTAAGCTGGTACATTCTCCAAATTTTCCTCAGATCTTTCCTGATACCGCGACCATTCTTGCATCACTTTGGAATCACCCATTTGACGTAAAATTAGTATAAAAACAGTTCTAACAAAAGTTTTGCCACAGGGGAATGTTGGATCAGGTAACAGAAGTCTTGCCACAAGGCTAAAAATTACAGAGAAATCACATTATGGAAAACAAAAAGGTCTTTTAATTTACTATAGGATGTAATTATATATAAGACTGTATGATTAATATCCTAGCAATTACACAGCCAAGTAATTACATGTCATTGTTCCACAACACCCTTAAGTTTCTGGCATACCACTTATCTACATCAAAATCAAATTGATCATCAATATCCATTTGGATGAGAAGCAATCAATAGTACGGAAATTATCTTACCAAATAGTGGTAGACTAGATTAGAGCAAGAGAAGATGTAGAATGAATGCTAGAAAAATAATAACAAGACGAAGGCAACATCAATACTTACAAGGAATCTTCTCTGTGAAACCAAGAAGACGACACAACTCCATTGACTTGTTATGCTCAGCAACAACAGTCAGCATGCTCATAAGCTCATCCGCATCAAAGGAAGAGACCAGACCATAAGAAGCCAACAGATACAAGAAGCCCAAGATCTCGAGTTGATCCCCAGTCATGGCCCTCATTTTAGCCTTCCACTCTCTCGCAAGTTTCCTTGCTCTTCTGCGAACAATAGGTTGAATCTTCGGCGATACTCTAATTAACTGCTCTAATAGAAGAATGCAGGTCTGCTTGACAACACTGCCCTCAAACTCTGTATCTCCGCTCATCAAGTGGGGAGGATAGAACCCTTCCATTGCATCAAGCACCAACTGTGCAGGGTTGTGAGACAATTGAAGGGACCTGAAAACATCATCAGACAACGAATCTAGCTTGTCTGCGTGCTCATTTAAGAATATCTGTAAAGTCCTCCCGTCCATTGTCACAACAAGTTTTATATCAGCAGAACTACTAGAAATAGCACCAACTCTTTCCCCTTCTACATTGTATAAATAAATAGACTCAGTCTTCTCAGGGACATTACCAATAGTTTTCAGTTGCTTCATTTTCTCCTCAAGCACTTTAAACCGATCTTCCATGTGCTTTTCTCTTTGTTCAAGCTCTCTAAATTTCACCTCAACCTGTTTCTCTTTAAGTGCTATATCTTTCAGTTTTTTCTTGAAGAATCCTTGTTCCGTTTGGAATTTTTCCTTTTCTAATAGAAACTCACCATGAACCAAATCCAGTTTTTTCTCCCTAGAATCAAGATCTTCTGATCGCTGCTTATATGCCTCTTGAATAGAACTGAGCTCTCGCTCCCTCACTTGGAGTATTTCCTCAAAAAAATTCAAGTCCTGCTCGCAGAGTTCAAGTTTCTTCTTAATTGTATCCAGACCCTTGTCCTTGTCCTCCAGTTCCTTCTTCACTGAGGTCAAGTGGTCTTCCTTGATAGTAAGTTTCGTCTTTACAGAATCCAAAGTAGTTTCCTTCTCTCTTAGTTCCTTCTGAACGGAATCTAGGTAATGTTCCTTTTCTCTAAGTTTCTTCTTTGCGGTGTCCAAGCTCCTTACTTTTGTTTCAAGTTCCTTCTCCATCGACTGTAAAATATTTTCCTTAACTTGAAATTCTTCCATTCGTTTAGCAAATTTTCTCTCTTTCAACTGAAGGACATCTGATTCTTTGCGAATCGAACTCTGAATCTTATTCAACTTCTCCAAGAGCTCCTCAAACTCCTTGGCCTTCATACTAATCTCCGTAAAACTAGACTCGCAAAAATTCTCCAACTGCTTATGCTCAAATCCTATTTCCTCCAAAAGGCGTTCCTCAATCTTCTCTTGCTCGATCAGCTTCCCTTCTCTCAATTTAACAGCTTCATCGAATCCCTGTTTCGCAAAAATGAAGTCTAGCCACTTGCATTCCAAATCCCTGATTTCTCTTTCTTGGAATGCACAAAACTCCTCTTCTTTCGTCTCAACTTCTTTCCGTCTCTGCTCTAAAGATTCCCTGATCAAGTCAAGTTCCTTAGAGCTCTCAGCCACCGATTCTTGTACTGAAGTCAAGTACTTCTCCCTGACCTCAAGTTCATTGAAGCATTCTTGCAAACATTTGGTGGTCAAATCAGACTCCTCGTCAAAATTCTTCCACTCCAGCATAAACATTAACATTAATTTCCTTAAACCCTTCTTCATTACCTCATTCTGTTGCATAACTTGAGATATGTTCTCCATAAATAAACCTTTTTTATTTGCTCACACAATATTCATAAGCTAAGAGCAAGGAAAATGAGACAAACCAGGCTTCATTAAGCCCAACAACTTTTTCTTGAACCTATAATTAGAGTCAATCCAGAATTTAAATACTGTGGGTTCAATCTTCAAACTATTATACTAAATTTATGCTAAGCGGTCAAAAGTAAAAAAGGCTACAATATAAAAACAAGTCATGAGTGGATACCCCATATCCAGAAAAACCTGCATTAGCCTTAATCTGGATGGAGAGAACCCTAAAAACTATAAATACCGAATTTGAGTAAAGGGTTACTGTCTATTTTGAGGTTAAGAAACACTGTGGTTCAAGTACATAGCTTTTCCAGTTTTCTTCAAAAATCTGTAGTTAAAATAATTCTTCTATTTCCTGCTTTTTAACAACAACAACAATAACAACAAGGTGGGCTATGGGGAGGATAATATGTAGACAGGACTTACCTCTATCCGAAAGGGCAGAGAGGCTGTTTAGGCAAACAAACAAAAACAAAAACCATATTAGTTATTTCATCGTACAACGCATAAAAATTATCTAAACATAAGAGACATATATACCATTTAAGCAGGCATCCAATATTTCCTACTTTTTAAATGGGGAAAAATGACAAAGCATAAGGTTCAAAGTAGTCCCTTAAGTATGATTTAACTAGTTTGCTACTATTAACACTTTTGGTCTTTGTAAAAAGTTTAACCAACTCCGTCTGTCAGTTTTGATGGAAATTTTATAAAAAGAGAGATTTAATGAATTTAGCGGGAACTCAGATTTAGAGGTATAGTAATATTTTGTACTTTCTCTGGTTCAAAATAAGTAATTTTTTAGCTTTTTTTGTGGTCCAAAATAAGTGATTTTTTCGGATATTAAGAATGACTTAACGATATTTTTCCTACATTGTCCTTGGAGTAAATAGTATTGGAATATATGTTAGGAGTGTTTATGTGAGATAATAAGGTTAAAATGGTCAATTCTATTGCTAATTAATGTTAAAAGATGACTTTCTTAATATGTGTAAAAATATTCAAAAAATTACGGACCGGAGTGACTAATTTTTATTATTTTTAATGTATTTCTAGAGTCTTGTGCAGCTTTTCTCGGCTGTAATTCTACCATGTTGATATATTTTCTTGTTTCCTTCCCCCCATAATTGCGCTTCTTTAGGTAATTTTGCTAATGACTTGACCACTTAATTTTTTATCGCATTTTAATTTTCCCCACTTTCTTTACTTTTTCTGCTGTCTCGACTAACGCTCCCACTTTACCCACTCATTTCCACTTTCTCCACTTCCTTCCACTCTCTCCCACCCACGTTGCTCTTCCCTTTCACAATTCTTTCATAAAAATAAGTGATGTTTTTGACTTTTTTTTTTGTCCAAAATAAATGATATTTTCGGATTTCAAGAATAACTTAATGATATTTTTCTTACATTATTCTTGGAGTAAATAGTATTGGAATATATATTAGGAATGTTTATGTAAGATAGTAAGGTTAAAATGGTCAATTCTATTGTTAATTAATGCTAAAAGGTAACTTTCTTAATATGTGTGAAATATCTAAAACATCACTTATTTTGGACCCGAAGGAGTAACGATCATCAGACCTCGCCTTTAGAGAAAAAGGGAACGGCGCATCAGGGAGGTTTCTTTCTCCATTTTTCATCAACACAAGAACCAAGTCTCTCCTCTAAAAAGCTACTCCTTACGACTTTATCTCTAAAAAACTACTTCACAACAAGTGTTCATTTTAATTTAAGTATGTCTATTAAAAAAAATATTAAATATTATATAAAATTACGTAGTATGATTAAATTATCCTTATTTAATAAGTTAATGTATGAGATAAATTTTTTAGGAATATGCACGTAAGAATAAAAATATTAAAATAAATTAAATTTTTTCTAGAAAAATAAATTGAACAATTATTGTGATGAACCAAATGGAGTATAAACGAACGCCGCTTTCTCTGATTTTTTTTTTTTTTTTTTTTATGGGAAGCTTTAACGAGCAGTCTTCTCTAAAAAAGCATCAAAAGAAATGAGAACCCTCCGTCCTCTAATATTAGAACAAGAACCCCTCCGCTCTCAAAGGGGCTAATCCTTTCTATTGCAAATTTACTACTCCAGATTTTCCATGGCTTAAGGAGGCAGAGAATATTGTCGATGCCGATCAAAAGCTGAAATTACCGAAGCTTGAACCAGTAACGGATAATCTTTAGTATAGGAAGTTGCTGGCTGTTGGCGTCCATCAGGCTGAGTTTCCTGCTTCTTTCTTTGCATTTATTTGGCTATTTGGAACATTGTTACTACTGATTACGATACAAATCTTGTTCTCCAGAATACATGGCTTTAAATTTTAATGTAATGGTGTTAACTTCCTGTTCATATAATAACAAATTTTCACTTTAGTTTGGGGAATCTAGGTTTATTTTAGTATTTGCTGAATGCCGTTTATTTTTTTACTTTTCTTTATATATATTTTCTTTTGCAAATAAAGCTTAATTTGTTCTTATTTTTAGATTGTTTAACATGTGTACCATAAAATCCAATCCATTATTTGGTACAATTCCAACCCCATTAAGTTGTTAAATGATAAAATCAGAAACCTTGTGATATGGTTTCTAACGTTAATTTTTTAAAAAAAAAATTAAAACAAACAAACAAACAAACTCCTGTCAAGATTATGCTTTGGAATTCACATTTTTCTTGCAATCTCCCAACTCCCATCGCAGAGCATATATCCACGGCATTTAGCATTCCATAATTATGGACACTAGCTTATTTTAGGCGCTATTAATAAATCATTGTGATTATGGGTATGGTTCCCGTGACATAGTCATAATGTCTAATTCTCAAGTTCGGAGGTGTATTTTATATAACCCGATTATAACAACTTTGAACAATAAAATCCTTTGAAATAATTGAGGCATGTCATGCCAAAAAATAATTCACAAACTCATGGCCCTCACTTAATTAATTCTAACTCTTTGGAAATCGAGGTGTGTCATTAGTTGAATTTTCTATGGCCCTCGCAAAATTAAAAGTACGTAGTTGTTTTAGGTCCGCTACTTTTAAAATTACTTTACTAAACCTGGGTGTGCATTTCATGTAACCCAAATTCAAATCTCAACAACGTTAAATAAAACATGACTCGGACTGCAGGTGTATTTCATGTAGCGTGGTTGAAAGACGTGTTTTAGATAACGTTGAATCTTCTTAGAATTAATTAAAAACAGCTAATAAGTTAAAAATGTACCATAGGTTAAAACATGTAATAAAATCATATAATAGGCCAATTATGATAGTTTAAGCGACCGTGCTAGAACCACGAAATCTGGAGGTGCCTAATACCTTCCCCGGAAAATTCCTTATTCAGAATTTCTGGTTCGCAGACTTCAAAAGAAAAGTCGAATTTTCCTCGATTTGGGATTTTAAAATAAACTGATGACTTGGGACACCAGAAAACAAATCATCCCAAGTGACGACTCTGAACAAAAAATGAATACATAATTCCATTTCGAATAATATCACTTAAATTGAAAAAACTCCCTTATATATCCTTCGGGGTGTAAAGAGGAGTTGTGCCAATTAATGTAAATGTTTCTTTAATGACGATAATCAACAACATATAAATTTTCTTTTTAACTGAACTTTGTTTATGTAACGACCCGGCCGGTCGTTTTAGAAAATAACGCCCTGATCCCCAATTTAACTATTCCCCTAAGTTCATTTCTGCTATTGTGTTTTGCCGGGAGAGTCGGTTCCGAAATTTGGAGTGTTTTGGGACACTTAGTCCCTAAATGAGAACTTTAAAGTTAGAAAATGGTCCGTAGTCGGAACAGTGTTAAGACGACCTCAGAACGGAAATCTGATGGTTCAATTAGCTCCGTTAGGTGATTTCGGGGTTGGGAGCGCGTTCGGAATGTATTTTCGAGGTCCGTAGCTCAATTAGGCTTGAAATGCCGAAGTTTGAAATTTTGGCGAATCTGAACGATATGTGAGATTTTGATCCGGGAATCGGAATGGAATTCCGACAATTTATGTAGCTTCATTTTGTGATTTTGGATATGCCCGCAAATTTTCAGGTCATTCGGACGTCGTTTGGTAGGGGTTTAGATCGAATGTGTAATTCGGAAAGTTTTAACGAATTTAGGCTTGAATTCGATGTGAATTATGGGTTTTGATGTTGTTAGACGCGTTTTGAGGGTTGGAACAAGTTTGAATAAGGTATTAGGATGTGTTGGTGCGTTTGGATGAGGTCCCGGGGGCCTCGGGGTGGTTCGGATGGTTGAACGGGAAGAAAACATGGAAGATTGCTGGTTTGGGTTGCTGTTCTGTTGTTTTCGCCCCTGCGGAAATGGAACCGCAGAGGCGAGTCCGCTGAAGCGGAAATTGGAGCGCGGAAGCGGACTGGAGCGCAGGGGCGGTCCCTTGTTCGCCTAAACGGAATCGCGGGTGCGAGGATGGGACCGCAGAAGCGGTCAGGAGATGAGTTGGGGAATTTCGCAGAAGCGTACATGTCTTCGCTTAGACGAGTCCGCAGAAGCGGACTCCTGTTCGTAGGAGCGGAAATATTCGCAGGAGCGGATGTTTGTCCGCAAGAGCGGCCTCGCGGAAGCGGCCCTGGGCTCGCAGGAGCGGAATGGGCCAGCCAGGCCTGGGGTTCGCAGAAGCAACAAAGTGTCGCGGAAGCGGATCCGCAGAAGCGGAAAATAGTCCGCAGAAGCGAAAATCGCAGAAGATTAATTGTATCAGAAGTTAGAAAATTTCATAAACATTTCACACATTTGGGGTCTCGGCTTAAGAGGCGATTTGGGCAATTTTCGAGGGAGATTCAAGGGAAATCATCAAGTAATTAACTATGGACTCATCTTATGATTAGTATTGATAATATTATGAAATTATAACATGAAAATAGAGGAATTTGGGGTAATTTATGGAGGATTTAGCCCTAGGCTTGAACTTTAGAAAATCAAGGTTTTGAACGGGCAAATGGAGTCCGAATTTGGTAAATCTTATATGCTTAGACTCGTATTGAGACGAGAGTTTCGAATATGTAACTTTCATGTTTTTTCGATAAGCGTGCCGAAAGTCGGGTTTTGGCAACTTGTAGGTTTTGGTGTATTTTGAGTTGTTTTGATTGGGTAATGCCCAATTGACCTATTTTGATATGATTCTATCGATTTTTATCAGATACTACACCTGTGGAGGCCGACATTCGCGGCAAGAGAGTTGTTTCTTAGCGATTTTGTACCGGAGTTGAAGTAAGTGGCTTGTCTAACCTCGTGTGGGGGAACTTTCACCCCTAGGATATTATGTGATAATTTAAATGCCTTGTACGCAAAGTGACGGGCGTGTACTTGCGCTGGTTGTTGTAACACACACTTTACTCGAATTGTTCGATTAGTGATATTCATGCTCTTAGATGATAAAAGCGTTAATTTTACCCGGTATTAGTTAGAAAAGCATGATTAGCTAGGATTTAACATGTCTAATTGCCTAGTTGACTTACTTGAACTTCTTGATAAATTGTTGGCACTAGTTTCGTTGAAGTTATAGTTAAACATATTATATTCTCTCTCTGTGTGTTTTCTTTATTTGATGTGTTAGTGGGTTGCGGGTTCAATTCCCGGAGATCCCAGGGCTGTGGGTTCGATTCCCAAAGACCCGGAGTGATATTATTATGGATTGTGGGTTCGATTCCCGGAGATCCTGAGTTATTGAGATATGGATTGTGGGTTCGATTCCCGGAGATACCTGAGTTATTGAGATATGGACTGCGGGTTCGATTCCCGGAGATCCTGAGTTATTGAGATATGGACTGCGGGTTCGATTCCCGAAGATCCTAAGTTATTGAGATATGGACTGCGGGTTCGATTCCTGGAGATCCTGAGTTATTCAGATATGGTCTGCGGGTTCGATTCCCGGAGATCCTAAGCTATTGATATATTATTGAGATGTGGACTGCGGGTTCGATTCCCGGAGATCCTGAGATTTATTGAGACATGGGCTGCGGGTTCGATTCCCGGAGACCCAATGGTACTGTTGATGGGACTGTGGGTTCAATTCCCACAGGTCCTGGACTTGTTAATTGAGTTTGTTACATGTTGTTAGCTTAATTGTAGACGGTCGCAGTAATCACTTTATTGCTGTTATTTCGGAATTATTATCATTTAAACTGCTTATTATTGTTAATATCATGTTGTAATTGTTTTCTCTCAGTAAGGCCCTGACCTTCCTCATCACTACTCCATCGAGGTTAGGCTTGGCACTTACTGAGTATCGCCATGGTGTACTCATGCTACTCTTCCGCACACTTTTGTTGTGCGGATCCAGGTACATCAGGACATGCCCATACTAGGTAATTCAGCAGTACATTTGGAGACCTCGAGGTATGATTTACTACGTCCGCGGATCCAGAGGCCCTCCTTCTATTCTGATAGTATTAGTAGATGTTTTCCTTCATTTCGTTGTTAGATACTCTTTACACATAGAGCCTCAGTTGTATACTCTTTTTTAGTCTGTGTTGCCCGTGGGATTCCGGGTCTTGGTGGTGTTTTATACAGTGTGTTTGAAGGGTGTATGTGCCAAGCGGCACGGATTACATTTCCTTTTTATATTATTTTTCCGCTATTTCTTATTTAATGTTCATAAACTGGTATATTCTGCAACGTGTTAGGCTTACCTAGTCGTGGGGACTGGGTGCTGTCATGACATGTTCACGATTAGTGAACTAGGGTCGTGACAAGTTGGTATTAGAGCTCTAGGTTCATAGGAGTCACGGGACACAGACCGGTTACTTAGAGTCTTGATGATCGATACGGAGACGTCTATATTTATTTACGAGGGGCTATGTAACTATTTAGGAAACTCTTCATTTCTTTTGGACTCATTGTCGTGCGATATTTTTGGCACCAAATCTAAATTATTGCTTTCTATTCTCTCACAGATGGTGAGGACACGTGCTACTCGCGACGATCAGGTACCAGCGCCCCCTGTTGCCGCCGTCAGAGGCCGGGGCCGAGGTAGAGGATGAGGACGCGCCCGAGGTGCAGCCACAGCACCCGCGCGTGCTGCCGCTGAGGTGCCACATGTGGACCAGGTTGGAGCGAAGGCACCTGGTACTCCGACTACAGCTACCACTATTCCAGCACTCCAGGAGACCCTGACCCAGTTCATGAGTATGTATACCACTTTAGCTCATGCAAGGTTGCTTCCTCTCACTGCAGCTACATCACAGACCGGGGGAGGGGCCCAGACTCCCGCAGCCGCTACACCTGGGCAGCAAGTGCCAGTGGGATAGGTTTCAGAGATTATGGTTATGCCTAGGGGTGGCAATTTGAGCCCAAACCCATCTAACCCGTCCAACTAACCCAGAGATTAATGGGTTGGGTTACAACCATTTTAGCTCATGGGTCAATTTGGGTTGAGCCCAAGTTAACCCATTATTTTTTATAGCTCATTCTTACCCATTAAACAGCCCAAATACAACCCATGAAACTCACCCCAAACAAAGTATTTCAACCTAACTTATCTAGAAATTTACTTAGTTGCTCCAATTTTTTTTTATTTTTTTTTACTTTTAATTTTATGTTCTTTTGTTTTTCTACGCCACTCACTCACCTACCCCACCCCTTGCACTCCCACCCCGCGCAAAACCCTATAAAAGATTCAATTTTTTTGTTGTATTTTTAATTTTTAATTATTTTATTTTCTATATCACCCACCCTACCCTTACCCTCCCCTCAATACCCCTACCCCCAACCTACCACAGATACAAACCCCTTAAAAAATTTTAGTTTTTAGTTTTATTTTTATTTTTAAATTTCTATTTTTTTCTTCCAGTTTTTCTGCCATCCACCCCACCCCACCATACCCCCACCTAACCACCACCCTCCGCGCAAACCCCTAAAAATGTTTTTTAGTTTTTATTTTTATTTTTAAATTTCTATTTTTTGTTTTCCAGTGCCACTCCACCCCACCCCACCCCATCCTACCAATACCCCCCAGACACACACACCTTACCCCTGGTGCCAAACCCCTAAAAATATTTTACTTTTTATTTTTATTGTTAAATTTCTATTTTTTATTTTTTAATTTTTCTACCACCCCACCATACCCCCTATCCCCTAGCCCCTACCCCTCCCCGCCACGCAAAATCCCTAAAAAATTCATTTTTTTTTGTATTTTTAATTTTTAATTATTTTATTTTTCTACACCTCTTACCCCTACCCCTCCCATGCCCCTCCTCCCCCCACTCCCCACCCCGGGCGCAAACCCCCTAAAAAAATTTATTATGCAAAATGAGCATGATTCTAAAATATGGGTCATGTTGGGCGGGTTGGGTTGTGACCCATTATTTAGCCCATCTTGACCCAGCCCATCTTAACCCAAATTCACTTTGGGCTGGGTTGGGCAATGACCCATTTATTTACTAACCCATCTTAACCCGCCCAAATTCAGCCCAACCCGCCCATTTGCCACCCCTAGTTATGCCTCCTACTGCCCCTGCACAGCCCGGAGGAGGGCCAGCTGCCTTTGAGGATGAGCAGCGTAGATTGGAGCGGTTCAAGAAATATGACCCTCCAGTGTTCAGTGGTTTGGCTTCAGATGATGCATTGGGTTTTCTACAGGAGTGTCATTGTATTCTTCGTACCATGGGGATTGTGAAGACCAGCGGGGTTTCCTTCACAGCTTTTCAGTTTTGTGGGGCCGCTTATGATTGGTGGCGCACGTATGAGATGGATAGTCCGGAGGAGTCTGCTTCGTTGACCTGGGCGCAGTTTTCAGATCTATTTTTGAGGGAGTTTGTTCCCTAGAGCCTTAGGGATTCTTGGCGCTCGGAGTTTGAGTGATTGCGACAGGGATCCATGGCAGTATCGGAGTATGCTATCAGTTTTACCCGTCTAGCCAGGCATGTACCGGCTTTGGTAGCCACGGTCCGGGAGAGGGTGCGGAGATTTATTGAGGGCCTGATTCCGCCGATCCGATCCAGCATGGCCAGAGAGTTGGAGACAGATATATCTTATCAGCAGGTCGTGAGCATTGCCGGGAGGATCGAGAGTATGCTCCCTAGAGAGCGGGGAAAGAGAGAGGCCAAGAGGTCTCGTGAGTCAGGCTATTTCTCTGGTGCCCACACTTCAGCAGCCAGTCGTTTTGGTAGGGGTTATTCTGGTCGACCAGTTCACTCGGCTTTGCCAACAGCCGGTAGCACTCCAGCTCTTTCAGCACCTCAGGAGCCCTATTATGCTCCCCCAGTTTCCAGTGAACCTCCTACGCGGGGTCCTTCCAGGGGTCAGACTAGTGGGGGTGAGGCCGGTCAGTCACAGCCACCGCGTCCTCCCAGAGCTTGCTTTGAGTGCGGGGATACTCGTCATCCGGTTAGGGAGTGCCCGAGGCGTAGGAGGGGAGCACCTCATCAGTCTTCGCAGCCCCAGCGTGGTTCTCAGGGCCAGCAGGCTATCATTCCAGCTCCAGCTGCCACTCCACCTGCCCAGCCAGCCAGGGGCGGGGGTCAGGGTTCTAGAGGCCGCCCTCGAGAGGGGGGACAAGCCAGATTCTATGCTATTCCTGATCGCGCCGCGGCTGTTGCATCTGACTCTGTTATCACAGGTATTATTCTGGTTAGTCACAGGGAGGCATCGGTTCTATTCGACCCTGGTTCTACTTTTTCATATGTGTCTTCTTACTTTGCTTCTCATCTGGGTGTGCCTCGGGATTCTTTGAGTGCCCCCATTTATGTTTCCACTCCGGTGGGTGATTCTTTGGTAGTGGACCGTGTGTATCGGTCGTGTTTGGTTACTATTTGTGGTTTTGAGACCATAGCGGATCTACTATTACTCGGGATGGTCGATTCTGATGTTATTCTAGGCATGGACTGGTTGTCGCCCCATTATGCTATTCTTGATTGTCACGCCAAGACCGTGACGCTGGCTATGCTAGGCATTCCACGTATTGAGTGGAGTGGTACTCTAGATCACACCCCTAGCCGTGTTATTTCCTTTTTCAAAGCTCAGCATATGGTTGAAAAGGGGTGTGCTGCTTATTTAGCTTATGTGCGGGACGTCAGTATTGACACTTCCTCTATTGATTCCATTCCTGTGGTACGTGACTTTGCTGATGTATTTCCAGCTGATCTCCCGGGCATGCCGCCCGACAGCAATATTGATTTTGCTATTGATTTATTGCCGAGCACTCAACCCATTTCTATTCCACCGTACTGCATGGCTCCTCCTGATTTGAAGGAGTTGAAGGATCAGTCAGGAGTTATTAGGAAAGGGTTTCATTCGACCCAGTGTTTCGCCTTGGGGTGCTCTTGTGTTGTTTGTGAAGAAAAAGGACAGTTCTATGCATATGTGTATTGACTATCGTCAGTTGAACAAGGTTACAGTGAAGAACCGGTATCCTTTGCCTCGCATTGATGATTTGTTTGACCAGCTACGGGGCACACAGGTGTTTTCTAAGATTGATTTGCACTCTGGTTATCATCAGCTAAAGATTCGGGAGCCAGATATCCCGAAGACTGCCTTCAGGACTCGGTATGGTCACTATGAGTTCCTCGTGATGTCTTTTGGGCTGACTAATGCCCCAACAGCCTTTATGCATTTGATGCACAGTGTGTTTAGGCCGTATCTGGACTCGTTCGTGATTGTTTTCATTGATGATATTCTAGTATATTCCCGGAGTCGAGAAGAGCACGAGCAACATTTGAGGATAGTGCTTTTAGATTCTGAGGGAGAAGCAGCTATATGCCAAGTTCTCTAAATGTGAATTCTGGTTGAGTTCAGTGGCATTTTTGGGCCACGTGGTGTCGAGTGATGGTATTCGAGTAGATCGAGGAAGGTGGAGGCCGTGCAGAGTTGGCCCAGACCCTCCTCCGCTACTGAGATTCGCAGTTTCCTTGGTTTGGCAGGCTATTACCGTCGTTTCGTAGAGGGGTTCTCTTCGATTGCGGCACCTATGACTAGATTGACCCAAAAGGGTGCCCCTTTTTAGTGGACAGACGAGTGTGAGGCGAGCTTTCAGAAGCTCAAGACAGCTTTGACTTCGGCCCCTATATTGATGTTGCCTACAGGTTCGGGGTCCTATACTGTAAATTGTGATGCCTCACGAGTTGGACTCGGTGCAGTATTGATGCAGGACGGTAGGGTGATTGCCTACGCGTCCAGACAGTTGAAGATACATGAGAAGAACTATCTTGTTCATGATCTGGAGCTAGCTGCCATTGTTCACGCCTTGTAGATTTGGCGTCATTACTTGTATAGGGTTCCTTGTGAGATCTACACTGATCACCGGAGCTTGTAGCACTTTTTAAAGCAGAAGGACCTGAATATGCGTCAGAGGAGATGGTTAGAGCTACTGAAGGACTATGATATTACTATTCTCTATCATCCGGGCAAGGCTAGTGTAGTTGCCGATGCCTTGAGTCGTCGGGCAGAGAGTTTGGGGAGTTTGGCATATCTACCAGCTTCGAAGAGACCTATGGCGATGGATGTTCAGGCTTTGGCCAGGCAGTTTGTTAGACTGGATCTTTCGGAGCCCAGCCGGGTTCTAGCTGTGTGGTTTCTCGGTCTTCTCTATTTGACCGCATCAGGGAGCGTCAGTTCGATGACCCTCATTTGCTTGTCCTTCAGGATAGAGTTCGGCGTGGTGATGCTCGAGATGTTACCATTGGGGATGATGGAGTTATGAGGATGCAAGGGTGTATCTGTGTGCCCAATGTAGATGATCTTCAAGGGCTAATTCTAGCAGAGGCCCCTAGTTCGCGGTATTCCATCCATCCGGGTGCTGCGAAGATGTATCAGGACTTGAGACAACATTGCTGGTGGAGGCGGATGAAGAGGGATATAGTTGATTATGTCTCTAGATGCCTCAACTGCCATCAGGTGAAGTATGAGCATCAGCGTCCGGGTGGATTGATGCAGCAGATTGAGATTCCAGAGTGGAAATGGGAGCGCATCACCATGGACTTTGTATCTGGACTTCCACGGACTGTTAGGAAGTTTGATTCCATTTGGGTTATTGTGGATCGGCTGACCAAGTCCGCCCATTTCATACCGGTGAGCACTACTTATTCATCGGAGCGACTAGCAGAGATCTACATAAGAGAGATAGTTCGGCTGCATGGTATTCTAGTTTCCATCATCTCAGATAGAGGCACTCAGCTCACTTCACGGTTCTGGAGAGCCGTACAGCAGGAGTTAGGCACTCGGGTGGAGCTGAGCACAGCATTTCACCCCCAGACTGATGGGCAGTCCGAGCGCAATATTCAGATTTTGGAGGATATGCTTCGTGCGTGCGTGATTGAGTTTGGAAGTTCATGGGATCACTTCTTGCCACTGGCGTAGTTTGCTTATAACAACAGCTACCGGTCCAGTATTCAGATGGCACTGTATGAGGCCCTATATGGTAGGAGGTGCAGGTCTCCTGTGGGTTGGTTCGAGCCGGGCGAGGCCAGGTTGCTAGGTACTGATATAGTTCAAGACGCTATGGACAAGGTCAAGGTGATTTAGGACAGACTTCGTGCAGCCCAGTCTAGACAAAAGAGTTATGCGGACAAGAAGGTTCGCGATGTGGCTGATTCACGTCCAAGCAACGGTCGTAGTCAATATAACTTGGTCTAATAAGTCCAAGATCGATCCCACAGAGAATTAACCTATCAATCACAACTTTCACAACCCAAGAGTACTTTCGAATCAAGTTCCCAAAATTTAGAATATCTTTGTATATGATTTTCGAACTACTACTTGCAAGAATTAAGAATGCTTAAAAGAAAGAATTGAATGTGGAATAAAATAATATAGAGAAGGACTAAGGTATTGATTTCCCCTATTGATGGAATCCATTATCGTTATGCTCATACAAATTGTTAATATATTCTATCAATCATGAACGCTATGTGTATCGTAACCCTCTCCCGAGAAATTACAATAATTTACTAGTGCACTCTCCCGAGCTACCCTAGCTAGCTTTAATTTGAATAGTTCACTTAAGATTGCACCCAAGACTTCGTTATTCCTAACCCTGTCTTTACGCCTAAAGTTATAGATTCCTCCGATAACCTAGGTGTGGTGTTGTTCAACAATAAACCTAAATATGCACTCTTTTCCAAGTTATGCACACTAAATAGGCACAACTAATTGGGGATCCTACCAATTAACTACAACAAGAATGAAGTTGAACAAATAGAAATCTAAGTCACAATTTGTAATCACATAAACGATAAGTTCATCACTCAATAGGTTCCATCAAAACCTTAGAATAGAATTTAGCTACTCATGCTTGAAGAAACAAGAATAATAATTGAAATCATAAAGAAATAATTTATATAAAATAAGATAAAAAGTTTGAGAGGATTCTCTCTTACTAAAAATCTTGCCAAAGTAATGAAATAAAGATTACATGCCTCTATGGGGCAAACTAGGAGTTTATATAGAGGTTTTAGGGCTAAAAAAACTAAGTTTGAGTACAATTAGGACTGCTGCTGCGGCGACTTCCGCGGTTCATTCGCGGCCGCGGACGGACCGCGAACAGTAAAACTTCAGAGAGCCTGTTTTTCCGCGGTTCATCCGCGGTCGCGAAGAACCCGCGATTTTTCACCCTGTTCCGTTGGAAATTTGGAAACACTCAAAACATGAAAGTTGTAGCCCTTTGAACTAACTTTCCAACTATATATTATGGAGCCAAAATAGAGTTCTGAGAGAAAAGATATGTCCAGTGTACTAAACAGTGCACAATATGCCTCATCCATTCTTCGCTTGTTCTACACTTATCGAATTTGACCCCCGAACTCGATCCCGACTTAATTCCTTGAGCTTTTACTCAGACGTCAAAGCTCCAAATCACTTAAATTCATTCCATAACATCCATATAGCTCGAAATCACACCTTCCCGGCTACTTTCAACATAAGTTCTTGACTTCTACCACACTTTGGCCTTTTTCATCATCTTTTGACTCCACACCTTGCTCTTTTAGTCTTCATTAGCTCAGGTGTACCTATAACACAGTAAGAACACTAATAAAAGTATTTTTTCATCATAAACAATATCAAAACAACAATAAAGCGTGATTATTTAGGGCATAAATATAGTCAAATTCACCTATTATCAATACCCCACACTTAAACCTTTGCTCGTCCTCGAGCAACCTTAATCACACTTTAGGCCAACTTTATTTATGTCTCCCCCAAATTATAACACAAAAGCTATTTTTCATGATTAACCTAAGATATGCACAATCCTTACCTAACCGTAAACTCTCATGCCAGCACATTGTTGCTTACTCTAATTATTACCAAAAACTTGCAAATTTACCTTCTTCCTCCTGAGTTACACACCCTTACATAGTTCATTGAGAGAAGTTCCCACACATAAACAATTCAGAACATGGAACTTATAAATATCTGAAAAATTCACTCACTCTCAACAAAGAACATTCATATGCATACAGACACACCATAGGCTTGCCCGTAGTGTAATACTCCACTAATCGAGTTATTCAATCATAGATCAAGAGGTCTTTAAGGGTTGTAATGTTGGCTACGGGACGGGTAGAATACTTTTGGTTATAGTGGCTAACCTCCCTAAGCACTTTTCTTTTTCTTTTCCTTTTCAAATTTCCCTTTTAGTTTTCTTCCTTATGTCTCCCATAACATTCCTTCACCTTTCTTCACTTTTAACCCCCACTTTTCTTTTGTTGATGTAACTGGCCTTTCTAATTTTTACAGATTCATTGATATAGTTCTTTGTCTCATTGCTTGCAACATTATTTTGGACCAGTCCACTATTTTCTATCATTAATTCTTGATTTTCCCTTTTTCAATTTCCATTCACCCCACACTTAAACTTTTGCATATTCATTACAATACAAGTGCTTCTAGGAGGTAAAGTAGAACAAATATAATAATTTGAAGAACATTCAAGGGTTATCAAATAATAGGTTTTAAGCTAAAAGGGGTTAACTAAGATATAATGTACGGGTGAATTCATGTTTATTGGTATATGGGGTTGCATAAAGAAATGCCTCTATCCTTTCTACAACCAAACAACTTCTATTTCGCTTTGCAAACACACAGGGAAAGTTCTAGGCATCATGTACAACATACAATGTAAGTAAAACCTCACACACACATGGCATGCAACTCATTTGGAATCCAGTTGATCTACAAAGTCCTATCAATGTTCAAGCAAGCATTATTGTGCAATTTAAGGCATATTGAGATTCTACAGTCAAGCTTAGAAGATACATTCTCAAGTTCAATTTACGCTTTTGCTAATGTGCATATTCGGGGTTACATGTTGCCCTTTGTCCTCTAATCCTAAGAAAAGGAAAATCTACCTAACCCGGTTCAAATAAAAACCCTTGGAAAAGAACTGTGGTCAAAAGAAAAACCAAGGGGGAGGTGATACACTACCTAGAAAAATAAAATAAAATAAAGAAAAATTTCTATGTGGACTACTTCCCTCAAGAGTACTTGTCCTAAATAGTCCGTCATAAGGAAGAGTCCTCTACTCATATTTTTGTATTTTTTCAAATTTTCAAAATTTTTTTGTGTTTTTATTCCGACTTAGACCCTTAAGAAACCCGTCGCCAAGTGTCCATCATCGGTCCAAGCCAGCTAATATAATTTACAGCTACATCTACTATATACAATATACAATACAAGATAAGTCTCCCACCCCACACTTAAAATCATGCCATGTCCTCATGGCATAATAATACATGTATAGCACGGAAGGGTGAGAAAACTTACCTAGGATCTACCCCGTGTCTAGCCACTTTATCACTTTCTTTTTCACCCTATCCTTCATATTTGGGTTCAGCTTTCTTTTGCGTTTCCTGGAGGGTTTATGTCCCTCTTCTGGGAGAATCTTGTTCATGGAGTATGGGGGGCTGATCCCCTTTATGACTGCCATGGTCCATCCAATGGCAGTCTTGCATTCTTTTAGTACCTGTATCAGCTTTTGAGCCTGCACATCTAACAAACCAGATGGGATAATAACAGGTAAAGTGGAGTTAGGACCTAGAAATTCATACCTGAGATGAGATGATAGTGGTTTAAGCTCAAGCCTTGATGGCTCTTCTATGGATGGCTTTGCTGGTGGGCTTTCTCTTTTCTCTAAGTGTAGAGGTTCGAATTCGAGCTCTCTCTGCAAGAATCCCTTGCCTTCCAGAGATAATATCCATTCGGCCAAACTTTCACCGTTTACCTCTTCCATGTTCATCAGGCATGCTTGAAGTGGATCTTCAATAGTCAATTCTGCATCGTCGGTCTCCACTATCACATCAACCGCATCAATGAGAGAGCAATTTGCGAACTCACTAGGACGCCTCATGGATTTTTGCACATTGAAGATGATCTCCTCATCATTCAACCTCATCTTGAGTTCCCCAATTTCACAATCAATTATGGCTCTCCCGGTGGCTAGGAATGGTCTTCCCAGGATTATGGGAATTTCTTCATCGACCTTGCAATCAAGAATAACAAAATCGGCGGGAAACACGAACTTCCCAACCTGGATTAGTGTGAGCACGTGATTTTTGCCTTACCTGAGAAGTACTCCCAGAAAATTCAAAATAAAAATAGTTTCGTGTTGGGCATGATTTTTGTGATTTTGTGTTATTTTTATCTTAAATTTATATTTTTGTGTGCATGTTTATTTATTTAAATTAATAAAATACAAAAAATATATTAGGTTTTGCATTTTTGGTGTTCGATATCGAAATTACGTGATTTACATTTTTAGGTGATCTGTAATTATGTAGGATAATGGTATTAAAAAATTAATTATGTTATAAATTAATGTATATATATATATATATATATATATATATATATATATATATATATATATATATATATATATATATACATATACATATACACATGATACATCATGGAGTCTAGTTGCAAAACAAAGAAGAAATCGGAACTGGGCCGTCCCCAATTCTTTAAGAACCAGGCCCACACTAACTCAACACCCAACCCAAATACCCGTCCAAGCTTCAGCCTGTGTAACGCTTGATCTGGACCGTTGGATTTTATAATCCAACGGCCCAGATTAATCCATAAATCCCCAAATACACTCAGACTATGACTTAACCAAACGACACCGTTTGGTTTAAGTGAGGGGATCCTGATCGTTGATCGTAAATGATCCAACGATCAGGATTCAATCTCATATCTCGTATATAAGGCCCATCCCATACCCCGCCCCCCCTTTCAGACCCCCCCTCAACCGTCTCCCATCTTCAGAGACCAGGTCTCTTGACCCCCGCCTTCCTCCGCCGTGCTCCGCCTGCCGGAAATCGCCTCACGGCGGTTCCGGTAGGCCAATGGCCACCAAACTAATACCAAAATCTTCCCCTCACCTTCCCCATTACGAATCCGGCCTCCGTTAACCTCGAATCACCACCAAACGTCTCGAATCTTCATTCAAAGATTCGAGTCAAAACCCAAACTACGCCAAACTTCACCAAATTCACACCACAGCCTCCTCACACCTCCCCCACACTCCCATTGACATTGGTTTGGTTCGAATCTAACCAGAAATGCAAAAGCCCCAAATCCGAGCCCAAGAACCCTAGTTTTCAAAAAGCCAAATTCGAGCCAAATTAGTCGTAATTGAAGTCCAAGGGACTTTAGTCTAGGTGTTCTCAATCGAGAACATCTCGATTAAAGCCCGTTTGGCTTCAATAGTTCCAAACCATAGTTCGAAGCTTGGTTCGGCAGATTCCTTTTGAGGTAATTCGTGTTCCTTACGTTTGTTGTTTGTAATCCGTGTATGTGGTTGTGTTTAGTTTCAGAAAGTCTTAGCATTCTTCTACCCTTCTCAACTGACCTTTTATTTGGTCGATTCCCATTCTTTTACCAATTCTTGTTTAAGTTCAATGTTGCAATAGCTTCGTATAGTTAGTTTATTTAACGTCGTCAACAAATTATGTTTGTTTGTATGATTGTTCATGTTCTGGTCTGCCCGTAGGCAATGCAAGTCTAGGCTTTGGTTGTGTGTTCAATTCTGGATTAGGAGTTAGTTAAATACAGTTGTCATAATTGATTAAGGATAGTTATTTAATCACATACCCATACAAGGGACTAGTGGAACCTGCTGTGCAGCAGGGCAGCCCACTAGTGTCCTGCCACCAGTGTATTTAATGGTTATAGTCCATACATTGGACAGTAGATAGTAGGGAATGCAGGGAATTTGATGGGTTAGACAGAGAGGAGGATGGGCAGAATTGGCTGTCTGATTATTGTATCTTGGAGTTGCATTTGTTTGCAACTATAAGTATAGAGAACATAGTCATAGCTAAAAAAAAAAAAAACAGTAATAGCTAGAGAAAAATAGACAGCAAGAATACATTTCGATACACACATACAAAGATACAGATAAAGAAGCTACTGTTTCATTGGCTTTTGGACTGTTTCGTGTGTTTTGATTCAGTGGCTGAGTGTTTGGTCGTTGGTTTGTTGTTGTTCTTGTGTTGCTGCTGGTCCAGTGCTATTGCAGTTGCATCATATTGTTGTTGGTCCAGTGTTGTTCTTGTGTTGGTGTGCTGAGATCGATTGGGTGTTATTTGCTGAGTTTGGAAGTGTCGAGCCACTGGCAGTGCTGTTATTTTGTCACTGGCAGCACTTGTTTTGGGATTGTTTGGTCGTTTGTGTTGCTGGTTTGGTCTATAGGGTGCTGCCTGGTTGTTTGTTGCTGTTGTTTAGTCCATTGTTTGTTGCTGTGTCTTTGTTGCTGCTGGTATACATCTCAGTTGTGTATGCTGCTGCTGTGTTGAGTTTGCTACTGGTGTATTATTGTTTGTTGCTGTTTGGTTCAAGTTTAGTCACTGATTCAGTGATTGGTAAAGTTCGATCACTGTTGGTTGTTGGGTTGTAGCTGGTTCACTGGTTGTTAGTCTGTTTGAGTGCTGCCACTGGTTGTTGTTGCTGTTTGTGTCTATTGTTGCTGTGGATCCAGTGTTGGTGCTGTGCTACTGTGGTTAACTGCCACTGGTTGTTGGTCGTGTGTATTGAGTATTGCTGGCTTGGTCTATTGTGTTGCTGTTGGTTTACTGTGGCTGTATTTGGTCTATTGATTGTTGCTCCTGTTACTGTTGCTGTTACTGTTGCTGTTACTGTTGCTGCATTGCCACTGCTCATTCATCTTTGTTCTTCCGCGTTCCAGGTACACATCTCTGTTGTTGTAATTCCTGGGTTCGAAAAGAATGAAGCCTGAAGCTTATGTTTGAAGTCTGTTGAAACATGTAGTCGTCTAAAGTTCTTATGTTTAATTACGTTCTGTTATTCTCTAATTAAGTTTGTATTGCTAGTCTTGGTTATGGAATAGTGTAGCTAGACCAAAGATACACTGTCATTAGATAAGCACGTAAACCTGAATTAGTCTGTTGTATCTTTATTCAATCTTCTCTGCTCATGTGTGTAATCTCCAAATCTGTTAACGTTAGACCTTATGTTAAAAGCAAGATTAGCTAGGGAGTTATTACTCAACTGAATGACGTAATTAGATTAAAGGAGTCGGGGGTGCATTTCATGTGACCCGACCCCAATTTCGGGCAAGAGCAAATAAAGCGTGTCAGGAACCACAGGCGCATTTCATGTGGTGTGGTTCGTAGCAAGTTTTAAATAATTTGGAATCAACTCCTAAGTAAAATACGGTGGGATGTAGTTCGCTTTAGATTTGAATCAAAGGTGCGCCTCGCCCAATAGTTACACTAATCGCACGACCTTCATAAATGTACATATAAAATACTTAGATTTTGAGATGCGTCGCTTCTTAACGAATATCACGCCTTTCTCAACGGTGTAAATAAGTAGTCGATCCGGGCGCATATTTTAGTTCTATCTTCTTAAATACGGGTGTGCATTTCATGCGACCCGAATCCAAACCCCGAAATGTTGAATAAGAATATGTCGAGGATCCGGGTGCATTTCATGTGACGTGATTCGAAAGCATATTTTTAAGCAACTTTCTCTTTCGTAAATCATAACCAATAATAAAAGCGGTAAAGGGATATTAACTTGCACTAAGTACATAATTGTAAAAGCAGATAGATAAGCCAAACACGACAGTTGAGCGACCGTGCTAGAACCACGGAATTCGGGAATGCCTAATACCTTCTCCCGGGTTAATAGAATTCCTTATCCGGATTTCTGGTTCGCGGACTGTTAAATAGAGTCATTCTTTTCCTCGACTCGGGATTTAACCGGTGACTTGGGACACCATAAATCTCCCAAGTGGCGACTCTGAAATAATTAAATAAATCCCATCTCGATTGTCCTTTAATTGGAAAAACTCTTTGCATCCTCGCGGGTGCGGTAAAAAAGGGGTGTGACAGCTCTGGCGACTCTGCTGGGGACATCTTTAGAACTCGAGCTCGGAATAACTGTTGTATTTGGCTATTTTATTATTATCTGATTCTTTTACATGTTGGCATCAATGTGCAAAATGTTGTTATTACTGCTTTGATATTTTGTGAACTGTACATATAAATTGTGCCGGAACCAATCTCCTCTCTGAGTCTTCTAAATCATGAAGAAGGGTGCACTTCGTGTGACTTCTTTTATGTATAGTGTCTGATTCCCATTTTAGAACGAGGTTTGGATAAGTTGCAAAACCGGTGAAGCTTCTGTATTCCCGGGTTGCTGCCTCCTCCTCGGCTCGAGCTGTCCGCTCGGGTAAGCCAAGTCTAGAACCGATAAACCCAGGTTTTTAAACCTAGAATAACAAAGCTTCATGTCGGATCCCTAGTAGGAAACGTTTATTTGCATCATGTCGCATTTGGCTTAGGGGACTCAACACAGGGGTTGGGTCCGTCTAGGACAGGTGACCTGAAATGAACAGACTATCCTGCTGCATCCTGTTTGTCTTGCGCATTTATCTGTTATAGACTTGCATGTTGACCGGCTTTTAGAGATTTAAAAAAAAAAAAAAAAAAAAGTCGTTTGTTCTTAAGATAGAAATAGCTTACTTGTCTTCCTTTAGTAAAATGAATAAATAAATAATGTCGTTTGTTTCATCAAAACCGAACTACGTGGGTTTGATTCTCATTGGATGTGAGATACGTATGCAACCTCCATCAGGTCCAACTTCACCTTTTGAAAAATGGCTGAAAAATCAAAACTAACTTTTGTACTAAATAAGTCGGTGACGCTTGTTTTTAAAAATAGCCGAATGTTCCCGAAAGGGACGCCGGAAGGCTAATTTCGTATAAACGGCCACCTTTGGGTCAATTTTGATTTCGATCAATTTACCCCACGGCCTTAAAAGCCTTCGTCCCCGAGACGTTGAAAGGCCGTGATTCAAAACTGATTTTTTTATTTTTGGCAAAACAAAGTTGTTTTTCTTATTTAAATCACCTTAATAAATGTGCAGGATGAGCACGAATCAGAATAAATCATTTTCAATCTTTAGTGAGGTCCCTCAGCAGCTCCGTATATGGTGGAACAATTTGGAAGACAATAGCAAAAAGGTAGTAGGGAGAATTTTGGGAGGTTTGGTTGATCTGTTGAATATCGAGCCAAGGGAAGACGTCATCAAGGCACTGGTATCTTTCTGGGATCCGACCCGCAATGTGTTCCGTTTCGTTGACTTTGAACTGACGCCCACATTAGAGGAAATTGCGGGCTATGCAGGATTAAATGGGAAATTAAGAGGGCAATACCTGCTCTCACCAAGACCGGTATCTCCACATGGGTTTCTGGATTTGCTTGAGCATTAGTCGGAAGGTGAAAAATGATGATCTGCTGAAAGGATGTTGCGATCTTCAATTCTTATATCAACGGTACGGCACTCCTCGGGGTTTTGAAGAGTCAAACCTTGGACTGACTCACGCAGGGAATAGAACCAAGTGGGAGGCCAGACGAATTCTAGCATTCATAACGACATTCTTGGGGATTGTGATTTGTCCGCGCGAAGATAAGAAAATAGAGATAAGTCTGGTAGGAATAGCCGATGTTGCAATCAAAAAGGCTACCAGCACGGTGGTCCCTTTGGTTTTGTCCGAAATCTATCGAGCCTTGACTGTATGCCGAGAAGGGGGCAATTTCTTCCAAGGTTGCAATCTGTTACTCCAGTTATGGATGCAAGAACACCTCCATCACCGAACACAATACATGAATCACGGGTTGACCGGAAAAAGCTGTATCAGGGGTTTCGAAGAACGGATGATGGGTGCTGTATTCCCTGAAGGCGTCGAGGCATGGCTTGCACGACTGAGCTCAATAGAAGCCGATCGGATTGAATGGGCGTTCGGGTGGTTACCCGATACTGAAGTAATATATATGGCAGCCGAGGAGTGTTATATCCTTCTGATGGGGATCCGCAGTGTCCAACCATATGTCCCTCACCGTGTATTACGTCAACTAGGAAGGTTTCAGGTTATTCCTACCGATCAAGACCTGAGGAAGTACGCCATTGAGTTGAGCCCGGGAGTTGTATTCCCCGAAGAGAAGATTAGAAGGCTGTGGCACGAATGTCGGTTCCTTGAGCCTAAAACCATGGTCCGGGAACTAGCTAAGGGAGAGGTGGACCCAAAGTACAACGTATGGTTCGGGAAAAGATTTCAGATTCGTCGGAAATGTTCTAAAAGAGCCCATGTCCAACAATTCACGGAAGATTCACGGGAACGATGGGATTGGTTAGCAAAGGAGGAGGGGTACAGGACGAAGATTGGCAGGATAGAACAGCAGGTCCGGGACCTCCAATTCGAGAAGAACATGCAAGCTGCCACCGACGAAGGAGACAAAAAGAAGTTGGCATAAGAAAATGACTTCTTGAGAGCTCAAATCCAGCAAATGAAAAGAGATGCTGACAGACAGTTGAGGAGTCGGGCCGACGAAAAATTGATAAAGGGTCTGAAAAGCCAAGTCACCGATATCCAAAGAGAATTGGACGAGTCAAAAGCCCAGACAACGAGGATCCGGGCTAGTTGGAGAAAGGAGGCACATCAACATGCACTTCACCTAAAACGGGTGGAAGAAGATTACACTGAGATCATCACTAGTCTGAGGGAAGCAAATGTTGTCCTCAGGGAGCGGGTTTTCAAGCAAGCCCAAGATGCCGAACGGACCTCGACCGTTGCCACAATTTGATGGCCCGGCTGCAAGGACAAGTGGATAGGCTCCTAGACCAAGTCACCAACAATGCTCGAAGATTGGGGACGAAAAACCAGCAGATAGAGCGGCTACTCGGAGAAAGGGACATGATCAAGGACAGAATTGGAGAAATCGGGCACTATGTCACCATGAAGTGCCTAGCTTGTGAACGAATGCCCCGCGCCGACCTTTTCGCTTCAATTATGGGTTATGTTCATCGGATCATGGAAGAGTTGAGGGACTGCACAAGGACCTCACACCCAGGCCCGCGGCAAGGCCGAATGATGCCTCGCGGGCCCCCAGGGATTTTAGGGCATTAGATTTTTGATTGAAAATGTATTTTGAAATGTTGAGTCAAGCTAGTTGGCATTTTTATCTTTACTTTCCTAAGTCAAGCATTTTCTTTTGTTTTGCTGATTATTGTAAGACGTGTTTTGTAACTGCACGGTTTTATTTGATATAAAAGTTACTGAATTGTGCCACCATCTTGTTACCAGAACTACGCTCGGTCTGATTCACGCGGGGTCGTGATACGTAGGCAATCCACATAAGATTCGACCACCACTAAAAAGAAAGGAATCCATAGGTTAAATAACAATAAGGCTTGCAAAGATAGTCGAAAAAGAAAAAAAAAAGGAAAGAAGAAAAAGAAAAAGAAAAGAAAAAGGGCCGGAATGACGCATGTTAAGAGTACATGTAGAAAGGGTTATTTGGTTAGGTGCATTGCATCCAACGTGCTATAATATATCTGTCAAACTCGGTGAACTAACAAGTTTGTTGCATTTCCAGAAAGTTTAGCAGTTGGTTTGACAGAATATACTGGCCAGCCATCACTACCGTACTAGATCCAAAGGACCGGTTACAATAAGCATGTCTAGTTCTGGCAAGAGTCTCGAGGAAGAAAAATCCGAGCTACAAATCATGAAAGAAGAGGTAGACCGGTTAAAACAACGGATAACAGAGATGCACCTGGCCTGGGCCAGGGAACAGTCTTCACCAAACCGCCCTACTCTCGCCTCAGCTCCGGAACATCCGCCCATCGATCCTTCAACAAGCGCCCCGAGCTATCCATACTTTCAGGGGGAAAACCCGTATGCCACCCACATTCCACCAGCCAAACCAAATCCTCCTCCAGCCACCCCTGTTTTTGTGGCACCTCCACCTGCTCCTCTGCAAAGGCCGGCCAGCGAGCCATATGTTCAGATCCATGACAACTCTTACTATCCTCCAGAGCCTACCTTCAGGGCTCCTGAACCACAATCACATACACCTCATTGGGATAATCCGGCAGAACCGGAAAAGCACTTCCAAAGTTCGGAACACGAGGAAGTTGTCAGAAAAGTTAAAAGCCTGGAGCAGTCCTTCAGGAACATGCACGGTTTGGGCAACCAGGTCAGCGTCGCCTATAAAGATCTATGTCCATTTCCGGACGTCCAGTTGCCAGCAGGGTTTAAAATGCCCAAATTCGACCTATACGAGGGGCATGGCGACCCGGTAGCCCACCTCCGAGGGTTCTGCAGTAAAATGAGAGGGGCCGGAGGACGGGACGAGCTTCTGATAGCTTACTTCGGCCAGAGTCTGGGAGGATCTGCGCTGGAGTGGTACACTAGACAGGATCCCGGTAGATGGTTTACGTGGGATGATTTGGCTCAAGCTTTTATCGGCCAGTTCCAGTACAATCTTGAGATAATCCCTGACCGCCTATCATTGCTAAAATTAGAGAAGAAGCCTGCTGAAAGCTTCAGGGAATTTGGTTTCCGATGGAGGGAACAGGCGGCCAGGGTAGATCCGCCGATGAGAGAGAGCGAGATGGTGGACTACTTCTTGCAGACATTAGAGCCCACCTACTTCGGACATCTGGTAACGTCCGTAGGCAAATCATTCACCGAGGTGATAAAAATGGGGGGTATGATCGAGGAAGGTTTGAAGGCCAACAAGATCATGAGCTACTCAGCATTGAAAGCCACCACTCAGGCTATCCAAAGCGGTACTGGAGGAGTACTGGGGAAAAAGAGGAGAGAGGAAGTTGCGGCCGTCGAGTCCGGGGCATGGTTCAGAAATAGGGGCCCCGCACCCCAATATAGCCCACCCCAACCTCACCACCAAAATTACTCCCACAACCCATATAACCACCCGCAACATTACTATCCCGCACCTGATCCCCATTTTACTGTCCACCATGCACAGTCCTATTCTGCACCTCCCGTTCATGCACCGTGGCGTGCACCAAACCCCCAGAACAATCATCCACCCCCAAGAGCTTACAGAAACCCCTCGGGCGCAAGTTTCCGTCCGAACCAGGCATTCAGGGGCGACAGGGCGCCGAGGCCAAAGACTTTCACTCCCTTAGGAGAGTCCTACACCAGTCTGTTCCACCGGTTGAAGCAAGTAGGTTTGCTAAATCCGGTTGAAGCTAAGCTACCAAACCCCCTCCCGAAGAACCTGGACCATTCAGTAAATTGTGCCTACTGCTCGGGATGTCCGGGGCACGATACAGAAAAGTGTTGGAGGCTAAAGACGGCCATCCAGGAGCTCATTGACACTCGCAGGATTGAGGTCCAGACTCCAACAGAGCCCAACATCAACCAAAACCCGCTTCCAACTCATCATGAGACCAATATGATCGAGTTGGTACGGGCGGAGGAAGGAAAGGAGAAAGCCTCTCAGACTGTAATGATGATTAAGGCTAGCGGGGCAGGAACGAGAAAAGGGCCAAGCCTCGATGAGCCGCCCAGTTGCAAGAAGGACATACCAGGAGAGTCGGAAGCAGGAAAGGAAAGTGTGAACGAAGTACCGGTGAAGCCGGCCAAGATAGTTGTACCGGGGGCAGCAATCAAGCCCATCTTGACAGTAGCAGGCGTTCGAATGGATCCTTTCATCATCCAGCCGGCAACACAGTTGCCGTAACCGATAGCCGGGCTGTCCCATGGAATTATGCTCGGATTACAACGACCTACAGAAGGAAAGGAAGTGGAAGAGGAAGTTTGTGAAGCCCAAGGGTTGACCCGCTCGGGGAGATGTTTTGCCCTGCGGAATTGAGGAAGACCACTCCGGCGGCATTGAAAAAGCCGGTAACGATGAAGAAGCGGAAGAATTCTTGAAAAAGATGAAGGTGCATGACTACTCGTCTTAGAGGAGTTGAAGAAGACTCCGGCGCAAATATCATTGCTATCCTTGCCGATACATTCGAAGAACATCGGCAAGCATTGATGAAAGTCCTGAATGAGGCACATGTACCGGATAAAATCTCGGTAAGCCATTTAGAGAAGATCACCAATCGGATCTTCGAAGCAAATCGGATCACCTTCACCGATGACGAGTTGCATGAGGAAGGCACCGAGCACAACAAGGCTTTATATCTTACGGTGAAGTGTGAAGAGGCGGTGGTTACCAAAGTCCTTGTCGATAATGGGTCCAGGTGCTAACATTTGTCCTCTCTCTACACTGGGCAAATTAAAAGTAGACATCGGCAGAGTACGCAAGAACAGCGTATGTGTTCGAGGGTTTGACGGAGGAGGCAAAGCGTCGGTTGGTGACATAGTGCTAATCTTGACAATTGGGCCGGTGGAGTTCACTATGGAATTCCAGGTGCTGGACATGGTGGTGTCACATAACCTCCTGATAGGGCGACCATGGATCCATGCCGCAAGAGCAGTTCCATCCAGCTTACACCAACTCGTTAAGTTCGAGTGGGATCAAGAGGAGATCGTCGTCCATGGAGAGAACGATCCACAATCAGGCACCATCATTCCCTTTGTTGAAACAGAAGAAGATGTTGGGCCGTGGGTGTATCAGGTCTGCGATGTGGTGTCCGCCAACCGAGTTCCGGAAGGGGAATGCATTCCCGGTGACAGAACAATTATTGCGGATGTCATGGTGGCGCATGAAATGTTGAGACATGGTTTCATACCCGGTAAAGGTCTAGGTGCATCTCTGCAAGGAATCATACAACCGGTATCTGTGGTCGAGAACTTGGGAACCTTCGGTTTGGGATTCCAGCCAACATCAGAGGACATCCGGCGAGCAAAAAGGAGTAAGCAGAAGACATGGGTGCTCCCAAAGCCTGTTCCACGCCTCTCCCAATCTTTTGTCAGGTCCGGAGCAAGAGGATATCCAACGACAAAGATTCCCGGTCCTACAATCAGGCCAGACGAAGAGTTCTTCAGGAAGTTCGAGGACCTATTCACAGATGTATGTATGCTCGAGGACGGTGAAGGATCCAGTCACGCCGAGATACAGGTTGTGGGACCAAAGGCAAAACTGAATAACTGGAAGGCTACTCCTCTCCTGTCCGGAAGGAGTCTTGGTAGTTTGTCTTGGATTGTTTTTCTTTCGAAATTTTGTATTGGGGGTTTGTCCCCGGAGTAAAATCCCGTTGTTTTTAGTTCATTCCTGATTTAAGTTTGCAGTTTGTTTTCCCTTGTACAGTTCCCATTTAATGAAGTTTGATTCCCTTCGTGTCTAATTTTGTTTATTTTTCCTTCTTTTTACTTTTCTGAACAGCCTTCTTGCAACTGATCTTAATGATATGGCGTGCTTAAAGATTAATCAACCCAATCTAGAAAGTCAATCGGGTTTGGAAATAATAACGCATGAAATAAGAAGTGACGAGAGTGAGTCAGAGTACGGCGATGAGGAAGCCGTAGAAGAAATCGGTGAAGAATTAAGTCACTTCGAGGAAAAACCCAAACCGAATTTAAATGATACTGAGGCCGTTAATCTAGGGAATGCGGATGACGTCAAAGAAACCCGGATAAGTGTCCATATTGAACCCAATCTGAGAGAAGAATTGGTCAAAACACTCATGGAGTTTAAAGATATTTTCGCATGGTCGTACGACGACATGCCAGGACTCAGCACTGATCTAGTGGTTCATAGATTACCCACCGATCCGGCATATCCTCCCGTCAAGCAAAAGCTGCGGAAATTCAAGACGGAGATGAGTGTGAAGATTAAGGAGGAGGTAACCAAGCAGTTGCAGGCGAAAGTCATTCGTGTCACTCGATACCCTGGAATGGTTGGCTAATATAGTACCGGTGCCAAAGAAAGACGGAAAGATCAGAGTGTGTGTGGACTATCGCAACCTCAACAAGGCGAGTCCTAAGGATAATTTCCCGCTTCCCAATATCCATATCCCGATTGATAATTGTGCCGGACGCGAAATTGGATCCTTTGTGGACTGTTATGCGGGATATCATCAGATTTTGATGGATGAAGAGGACGCGGAAAAGACGGCTTTTATCACACCGTGGGGGACTTATTGCTACCGAGTGATGCCGTTTGGTTTGAAGAATGCAGGAGCAACGTATATGAGGGCGATGACTACGGTATTCCATGACATGATACACAAGGAAATTGAGGTGTACGTGGATGATGTGATCATAAAATCTAGGCGTCAAGAAGACCATGTTGCTGACCTCAGGAAGTTCTTTCAAAGACTCCGAAGGTACGACATCAAGCTTAATCCGGCCAAATGCGCATTCGGAGTTCCATCAGGAAAGTTGCTAGGATTCATCGTCAGCCGACGGGGCATTGAGTTGGACCCATCCAAAATCAAGTCCATTCAGGAGTTAGCCCCGCCGAAGAATAAAACAGAGGTAATGAGTCTGTTGGGAAGGTTGAATTACATCAGTAGGTTTATTGCTCAACTTACAGCAACCTGTGAACCCATATTCCGTCTGTTGAAGAAAGACGCCGCGATAGAATGGACGACAGAATGTCAGGAAGCGTTTGACCAAATCAAAGGGTATCTGTCCAATCCACCCGTACTAGTTCCGCCTGAACCGGGCAGACCCCTGATTCTTTATCTGACGGTCTTGGAGAATTCGTTTGGCTGCGTACTGGGACAGCATGATCTTACTGGCAGGAAGGAACGGGCCATTTACTACCTCGGTAAGAAATTTACAGTCCACGAGGTCAAGTACACTCATCTAGAAAAGACATGTTGCGCCCTGACTTGGGTAGCCCAAAAGCTGAAACACTACTTGTCTTCTTACACCACTTACCTGATTTCGCGTCTGGATCCGCTGAAGTATATTTTCCAGAAACCTATGCCTACGGGGAGGTTAGCAAAATGGCAAATATTACTTACGGAATTCGACATCATATACGTGACAAGGACGGCTATGAAAGCTCAAGCCCTGGCCGATCACTTAGCTGAAAATCCCGTTGATGACGAATACGAACCCTTGAGGACGTATTTTCCGGACGAAGAGGTGTTGCAAATTGAGGGGTTAGAACTAACCAAGGATCCGGGGTGGAAGCTCTTCTTCGACGGAGCGGCGAACGCAAAAGGAGTCGGAGTAGGGGCTGTGCTCATATCTGAAACAGGACATCATTATCCTGTTACTGCTCAACTGCGTTTTCATTGCACCAATAATATGGCTGAGTATGAGGCATGTATCTTGGGGTTGCGATTAGCGGTGGACATGGATGTACAGGACGTCTTGGTCTTGGGGGACTCGGACCTTCTGGTACATCAGATTCAGGGAGAATGGGAAACCAGAGATTTAAAGCTTATCCCGTATCGTCAGTGCTTGCATGATCTAACCAAGCGCTTTCGATCAGTAGAATTCAGACACATCCCAAGGATGCATAATGAGGTTGCCGACGCGTTGGCTACTTTAGCGTCAATGCTACATCACCCGGACAAGGTTCGTGTCGATCCATTACACATCCATGTCCGGAATCAACATGCTTATTGTAACGTGATAGAGGAAGAGGTGGATGGTGAGCCGTGGTTTCATGATGTCAAGGAATACCTCAGGTTAGGAGTATACCCAGAGCAAGCAACTGGAGATCAAAAGCGAGCTATTCGGCGGTTGGCGAACGGATTTTTCCTTAGTGGAGGGGTGCTGTACAAAAGAACCCCGGATTTGGGATTGTTGAGATGTATAGATGCAAGTCAAGCCACAACAGGTGATGACGGATATACACTCGGGAGTTTGCGGACCACACATGAGCGGATACGTATTGGCGAAGAAGATTCTTCGAGCAGGATATTACTGGCTCACGATGGAGCGTGATTGTATAAGTTTCGTGCGAAGATGCCATCAGTGTCAGATACACGGAGATTTGATTCATTCTCCGCCGACTGAATTGCATACAATGTCAGCACTATGGCCGTTTGTAGCGTGGGGTATGGATGTTATTGGACCTATTGAGCCTGCGGCTTCCAATGGTCACAGGTTCATTCTGGTAACGATTGATTATTTTACCAAGTGGGTGGAGGCCAAAACATTCAAATCAGTGACCAAGAAGGCGGTGGTGGACTTCGTACACTCCCACATCATTTGTAGGTTTGGAATTCCAAAGATGATCATTACGGATAACGGTGCAAATCTTAACAGTGGATTGATGAAAGAGGTATGTCAACAGTTCAAGATTACACACCGAAATTCCACACCGTATCGCCCAAAAGCAAATGGTGCGGTCGAGGCAACAAACAAGAACATAAAGAAGATATTGAGGAAAATGGTAGAAGGGTCTAGGCAGTGGCATGAAAAGTTACCATTTGCGCTGTTGGGTTATCGCACTACCGTCCGGACTTCGGTAGGTGCAACTCCTTACTTGTTAGTGTACGGGACTGAAGCAGTAATACCCGCAGAAGTTGAGATTCCATCCCTCCGAATCGTCGCTGAGGCTGAGATTGATGACGACGAGTGGGTCAAAACCCGATTAGAGCAATTGAGCTTGATCGATGAAAGGAGATTGACAGCAGTATGTCACGGCCAATTGTATCAAAAGAGAATGGCGAGAGCATATAACAAGAAGGTACGTCCCGGGAAATTTGAAGTGGGACAGCATGTGCTGAAGAGAGTTCTACCACATCAGGCCGAAGCGAAAGGCAAGTTCGCTCCAAATTGGCAGGGACCATTTGTGGTGACTAGAGTATTATCCAACGGCGCTCTATGTCTGACGGATGTTGAGGGAAGATGCACCGATATGGCTATCAATTCTGATGCAATCAAGAGATATTATGTGTAATTCTTTAATGCATTTGTCAACGTTTGGTTTCGTTTGTGTGTACTTGGCATTTTTCGGAGAATGAAATGACAGAGGCAATTTTTCTACTACCCAAACACTTTAACCTTTGTTTCCCCATTTTGAGCCTTAATTATTCGTTCGTATACCCTCTTTCGGAATCATCAAGGAAGATGTGTAACAGAATAGAAAAGAAACAAAGAAGTAATACAAGAAAAAGTGAACTACGTTCGACCTGATTCCTCAAGAAGGATACGTAGGCGCCACACGGCTCGGTCATAATAAAATAAAAATAAAAAAATCCCCCAAGCAACAAAACTGGGGCAGAAGTCATTGTTTCGTTTGAAAGATAGTTTGGATTCCGAAAGTTGTAATAAGCTAACCGTTGAGGCTAAACCCCTTTCTTCAGCCTACGCGCAGAAACCATGTCAAGAACCAGAAAGACCTCTCGATCGGTATTTGAGAAGTGCCAAGTCATGTGAATGAAAGCCAAGAGTGACATCCCGACCCTCGATTGAATCCAGGATGCACAAGCCGAAAGGGGATAACGCTCTAGAGGGAATCTCAGGGGTGATACCCCGCCGCAAGGAAAGAAAGCATAAATGAGAGAGTCTTAACGGTGAGAACCCTCGCGGGCACCTTAAGGCGAAGGAAGTTGAGAGAAGTAAAATGAGAGAGTCTCACGGTGAAAACCTTTACGGGCACCTTAAGGCGACGGGAGATAGAGAGAAATGAGAGAATCTCGTTAGTGAAAACCCTTTGAAGGGCACTGTGAGGTGACAGGACGAGATGGTTACAAGATGTCTGCATGAGACAAGGTTGGGACATCCGTTTACCTCTAGCAGGACGCGGTATCAGAAAGTGATTGACATGAATAGACTGGTTAGTTTAATCTCAAAGGCGCGGCATAACCATTGGATCGGGCACACATTCAGATAAGTTTTCCTATTTTTGAGTTCAGAAAAGTTTTTCTTTTCTTTTGTCATTTGCAGTCAGTATTCTTTTCTTTTCTTTCATTCTCGAAAATTGATTTTTCAAAGCTTACTACCAAGTCTCCCAAAGCAGTATATTGAAAGTGAATAGGCGTGGAACGAGGCAATAAGACAGAAGTCGTTACGATAGTGAGATTGGGATGACAGGCTGAGTGGAAGGTTCACAAGAATTACGGAGTATGATGGACACATGTGGCATGTCCGAAAGATGATTTCACGCAACAGGTCACCGGCTAAAAGAGTCGGATCAAACCAAGATTGGAATAAAAGGAAAGATGAGAGGTCGTTCGTGGAAAGAGCATCGTCCCCAGCAAGCGTCAACGTCGCCCTCAAAGTTCGAGAGAGGCCAAGCAGCTGAAAGAGAAAAGAAAATGGCCCCAACAAGAGTGGCGCGACCGCTCACTGCGTTTTGAAACTAACAATTTTTCTTTGATTTAAAGCAGGAAAAGAGGGTTCGTTGGCGAGAAAGCCTACCATCCAGAAGTTTATCAAACTGGGGCAGAAAATTTTCTCCTGTTGCGAAAATTTTCTTGAAAGCAAAGACCCAGGGGGTAAGGGTAGAAAGCAACACAAGACGGAATGATCTTTGAGCCCGGTATCATCCCCAGCAGTTGTGGGAAAATAAAACAATGGCTTCGAGATTCCTCCAGCAGTATTACATTCCATAATTTGCTCGAGGAGGCAAAAGCGTGAGTCCCACAGGAGGTATGGGAAGAAGGAAGAGCATGAGGGGTGAAGGAAACAAAGAATACTTCCCCAACAGCATCATCCTCAGCAGACGAGTAGACAGTTCAAAAATACCCCCAGCAGCCAGAAGAAAAAGTAATACGACCCAGGGGAAGGCAATTCCAAGACAGGATAATTCAGAAGTGAAGGTGGTCCGAGAGGCAATGCAGGAAGAAGGAAATGGTACAAGAGGCAAGGAAGGTAATCAAGATAGGATGAAATCGGTGAAATAGTAGTTGAAGTCAGGGAGCCCGCCTGAAGAATGGAGTGGCGATTTAATTTTGAAGTTGTAGTTGAAGTCAGGGAGCCCGCCTGGAGAATGGAGTGGCGATTTAGTTTTGAAGTTGTAGTTGAAGTTAGGGAGCCCGCTTGAAGAATGGAGTGGCGATTTATTTTGAAGTTGTAGTTGAAGTCAGGGAGCCCGCCTGGAGAATGGAGTGGCGACTTAGTGTTGAAGTTGTAGTTGAAGTCAGGGAGCCCGCCTGAAGAATGGAGTGGCGATTTATTTTAATTTGGTCGAGGAAAGCGGTTGAATGTAATGGCGATTTAATTTTGAAGTTGTAGTTGAAGTCAGGGAGCCCGCCTGGAGAATGGAGTGGCGATTTAATTTTGAAGTTGTAGTTGAAGTCAGGGAGCCCGCCTGGAGAATGGAGTGGCGATTTAATTTTGAAGTTGTAGTTGAAGTCAGGGAGCCCGCCTGGAGAATGGAGTGGCGATTTAATTTTGAAGTTGTAATTGAAGTCAGGGAGCCCGCCTGGAGAATGGAGTGGCGATTTAATTTTGAAGTTGTAGTTGAAGTCAGGGAGCCCGCCTGGAGAATGGAGTGGCGATTTAATTTTGAAGTTGTAATTGAAGTCAGGGAGCCCGCCTGGAGAATGGAGTGGCGATTTAATTTTGAAGTTGTAGTTGAAGTCAGGGAGCCCGCCTGGAGAATGGAGTGGCGATTTAATTTTGAAGTTGTAGTTGAAATCGGGGAGCCCGCCCTGGAGAATGGAGTGGCGATTTAGTTTTGAAGCAGTAGTTGAAGTCAGGGAGCCCGCCTGGAGAATGGAGTGGCGAGTTAATTTTGAAGTAATAAGTGAAGTCAGGGAGCCCGCCTGGAGAATGGAGTGGCGATTTTATTTCGAAGTAGTAGTTGAAGTCGGGGAGCCCGCCTGGAGAATGGAGCGGCGATCTATTTTAATTTGGTAGAGGAAAGCGGCAGAATGTAACAGAAATCTCCGGCATGAATCCAAATTCGTAAGAAGAGAAGAAGCATCGGAAGGAACGCCAAGTCAGACAGGATGGCAAGGAGCGCGACAAGATCAAGTTGAAAAGGATAGATAAGAACTTGTAGTACTGTAACTTAGTCTAGCTTCTTGTTTTTGTTGCTTAGTGCGGTGTAACAAGGAAATCGGCTAAGCGGTGGTAACAGCAGTAACAGCGGCAACAGCAGTAACAGCAAGGTCGCAACAGTCATGGTAGTCCCAGCTACCAGAACTTCCCGAACTACATTGACCTGATTCCCTTTTAGCCGGGGATATGTAGGAGACCTTTGAAGCAAGGTTCGGTCAAAACTTTTCCAAAATGCTTCATACGGAGTGTTCGAATGGGAAAAATCGCTTATATCCGCTCACTTATCTTTGCACGAAAACTCTGCGTGTTTACGCGCAAAGAGGGGCAGCTGTGAGCACGTGATTTTTGCCTTACCTGAGAAGTACTCCCAGAAAATTCAAAATAAAAATAGTTTCGTGTTGGGCATGATTTTTGTGATTTTGTGTTATTTTTATCTTAAATTTATATTTTTGTGTGCATGTTTATTTATTTAAATTAATAAAATACAAAAAATATATTAGGTTTTGCATTTTTGGTGTTCGATATCGAAATTACGTGATTTACATTTTTAGGTGATCTGTAATTATGTAGGATAGTGGTATTAAAAAATTAATTATGTTATAAATTAATGTATATATATATATATATATACATATACATATACACATGATACATCATGGAGTCTAGTTGCAAAACAAAGAAGAAATCAGAACTGGGCCGTCTCCAATTCGTTAAGAACCAGGCCCACACTAACTCAACACCCAACCCAAATACCCGTCCAAGCTTCAGCCTGTGTAACGCTTGATCTGGACCGTTGGATTTTATAATCCAACGGCCCAGATTAATCCATAAATCCCCAAATACACTCAGACTATGACTTAACCAAACGACACCGTTTGGTTTAAGTGAGGAGATCCTGATCGTTGATCGTAAATGATCCAACGATCAGGATTCAATCTCATATCTCGTATATAAGGCCCATCCCATACCCCGCCCCCCCTTTCAGACCCCCCCTCAACCGTCTCCCATCTTCAGAGACCAGGTCTCTTGACCCCCGCCTTCCTCCGCCGTGCTCCGCCTGCCGGAAATCGCCTCACGGCGGTTCCGGTAGGCCAATGGCCACCAAACTAATACCAAAATCTTCCCCTCACCTTCCCCATTACGAATCCGGCCTCCGTTAACCTCGAATCACCACCAAACGTCTCGAATCTTCATTCAAAGATTCGAGTCAAAACCCAAACTACGCCAAACTTCACCAAATTCATACCACAGTCTCCTCACACCTCCCCCACACTCACATTGACATTGGTTTGGTTCGAATCTAACCAGAAATGCAAAAGCCCCAAATCCGAGCCCAAGAACCCTAGTTTTCAAAAAGCCAAATTCGAGCCAAATTAGTCGTAATTGAAGTCCAAGGGACTTTAGTCTAGGTGTTCTCAATCGAGAACATCTCGATTAAAGCCCGTTTGGCTTCAATAGTTCCAAACCATAGTTCGAAGCTTGGTTCGGCAGATTCCTTTTGAGGTAATTCGTGTTCCTTACGTTTGTTGTTTGTAATCCGTGTATGTGGTTGTGTTTAGTTTCAGAAAGTCTTAGCATTCTTCTACCCTTCTCAACCGACCTTTTATTTGGTCGATTCCCATTCTTTTACCAATTCTTGTTTAAGTTCAATGTTGCAATAGCTTCGTATAGTTAGTTTATTTAACGTCGTCAACAAATTATGTTTGTTTGTATGATTGTTCATGTTCTGGTCTGCCCGTAGGCAATGCAAGTCTAGGCTTTGGTTGTGTGTTCAATTCTGGATTAGGAGTTAGTTAAATGCAGTTGTCATAATTGATTAAGGATAGTTATTTAATCACATACCCATACAAGGGACTAGTGGAACCTGCTGTGCAGCAGGGCAGCCCACTAGTGTCCCGCCACCAGTGTATTTAATGGTTATAGTCCATACATTGGACAGTAGATAGTGGGGAATGCAGGGAATTTGATGGGTTAGACAGAGAGGAGGATGGGCAGAATTGGCTGTCTGATTATTGTATCTTGGAGTTGCATTTGTTTGCAACTATAAGTATAGAGAACATAGTCATAGCGAAAAAAAAAAAAAAAACAGTAATAGCTAGAGAAAAATAGACAACAAGAATACATTTCGATACACACATACAAAGATACAGATAAAGAAGCTACTGTTTCATTGGCTTTTGGACTGTTTCGTGTGTTTTGATTCAGTGGCTGAGTGTTTGGTCGTTGGTTTGTTGTTGCTCTTGTGTTGCTGCTGGTCCAGTGCTATTGCAGTTGCATCATATTGTTGTTGGTCCAGTGTTGTTCTTGTGTTGGTGTGCTGAGATCGATTGGGTGTTATTTGCTGAGTTTGGAAGTGTCGAGCCACTGGCAGTGCTGTTATTTTGTCACTGGCAGCACTGTTTTGGGATTGTTTGGTCGTGTTGGGATTTTGTTTAGCCATTACTGTTGAGGCTGGTTTTGGGTGAATTAGAAGGAAGTAACATACATTAGGAGAAGCAGAGGTAGAGATACACACAGATACAAATATCCTGGGTTACTGTTCCATTGGTTTGGATACTGTTTGCTTGCTGTTTGGTTCAAGTTTAGTCACCGATTCAGTGATTGGTAGAGTTCGATCACTGTTGGTTTGTTGGGTTGTAGCTGGTTCACTGGTTGTTAGTCTGTTTGAGTGCTGCCACTGGTTGTTGTTGCTGTTTGTGTCTATTGTTGCTGTGGATCCAGTGTTGGTGCTGTGCTACTGTGGTTAACTGCCACTGGTTGTTGGTCGTGTGTATTGAGTATTGCTGGCTTGGTCTATTGTGTTGCTGTTGGTTTACTGTGGCTGTATTTGGTCTATTGATTGTTGCTCCTGTTACTGTTGCTGTTACTGTTGCTGTTACTGTTGCTGCATTGCCACTGCTCATTCATCTTTGTTCTTCCGCGTTCCAGGTACACATCTCTGTTGTTGTAATTCCTGGGTTCGAAAAGAATGAAGCCTGAAGCTTATGTTTGAAGTCTGTTGAAACATGTAGTCGTCTAAAGTTCTTATGTTTAATTACGTTCCGTTATTCTCTAATTAAGTTTGTATTGCTAGTCTTGGTTATGGAAAAATGTAGCTAGACCAAAGATACACTGTCATTAGATAAGCACGTAAACCTGAATTAGTCTGTTGTATCTCTATTCAATCTTCTCTGCTCATGTGTGTAATCTCCAAATCTGTTAACGTTAGACCTTATGTTAAAAGCAAGATTAGCTAGGGAGTTATTACTCAACTGAATGACGTAATTAGATTAAAGGAGTCGGGGGTGCATTTCATGTGACCCGACCCCAATTTCGGGCAAGAGCAAATAAAGCGTGTCGGGAACCACAGGCGCATTTCATGTGGTGTGGTTCGTAGCAAGTTTTAAATAATTTGGAATCAACTCCTAAGTAAAATACAGGTGGGATGTAGTTCGCTTTAGATTTGAATCAAAGGTGCGCCTCGCCCAATAGTTACACTAATCGCACGACCTTCATAAATGTACATATAAAATACTTAGATTTTGAGATGCGTCGCTTCTTAACGAATATCACGCCCTTCTCAACAGTGTAAATAAGTAGTCGATCCGGGCGCATATTTTAGTTCTATCTTCTTAAATACGGGTGTGCATTTCATGCGACCCGAATCCAAACCCCGAAATGTTGAATAAGAATATGTCGAGGATCCGGGTGCATTTCATGTGACGTGATTCGAAAGCATATTTTTAAGCAACTTTCTCTTTCGTAAATCATAACCAATAATAAAAGCGGTAAAGGGATATTAACTTGCACTAAGTACATAATTGTAAAAGCAGATAGATAAGCCAAACACGACAGTTGAGCGACCGTGCTAGAACCACGGAATTCGGGAATGCCTAATACGTTCTCCCGGGTTAATAGAATTCCTTATCCGGATTTCTGGTTCGCGGACTGTTAAATAGAGTCATTCTTTTCCTCGATTCGGGATTTAACCGGTGACTTGGGACACCATAAATCTCCCAAGTGGCGACTCCGAAATAATTAAATAAATCCCATCTCGATTGTCCTTTAATTGGAAAAACTCTTTGCATCCTTGCGGGTGCGGAAAACACGAACTTCCCAACCTGGATTAGCACATCATCTATAATACCAAATGGACGCTTAACCGTCCTGTCAGCAAGCTGTAAAAGCATAGAGGTGGGTCTGGCTCTCCCAATACCTAACCTCTTATAGATAACTAAGGGCATGAGATTAATGCTTGCCCCCAAATCACATAAGGCCTTAGTAAAGGCATAATTCCCTATAGTGCATGGGATGGTGAAACTACCTGGATCAGATAGCTTCTCAGCAATGGGTTTAGAGACCACACCTCTACAAGTCTGGGTAAGTGTAACTGTGGCCAAGTCTTGCAAATCAAATTTCCGCGACATCAAATCCTTCATCATCTTAGCATAACCAGGCATTTCTTTTAAAGCTTCAATTAATGGAATGTTTACCTGGATTTGCTTGAGCATGTCGAAGAACTTTTTGTATTGCTCCTCTTTCTGGTGTTTGGCCAACCTTTGGGGGAATGGTGGTGGAGGCCTCTTCTTCCCGGGGACTTGGGATTTTTCTTTGTCTATCACTTTCTCATCAATCTGCTGCTCTACCTTTTCAGCTACTTTCTCCGTTCCCTATTTTACTTCTTTATTTTCAGTAACTAGCTGGACTGTGACTTCTGTCAACCCTGTGGACTCATCCAGTTCAATGGGCAACGGAGTGGATGTCTCAGCCTGTCTCTCAATTTTCTCACTTTTATTCTCAGCATCAAGATCTCTACCGCTTCTCAGAGTCACTGCCATCATCTGCTTTGGGATTTGGTCCTTTGGGTTTGTTTGTGTATCTGCAGGCAATGTCCCTTGAGGACGATTGTTAAGTGACATAGCAATCTGACCCATTTGCACTTACATATTTTTGATGGCGGCATCATGTGCATCTATCTTCTCATTTGTTTTGGCGTTTGACCCAATTACCTACTGCATCATAGCTTCTAACCTTGCAAACCCATCATCTTGTCTACCCCCATATGGTGGTGGAGGTGGATGGTATCCTTGCTGCTGATTTCCAAAATTCTGAGGTCTAGGATATGGAGCCATGTTGTGTGGTGGCCTCGTACCTGCTGCATTAGATTGTGGCTGGGGAGGTCTGTACTGCATTGGAGCCTGTTGGCCCCAAATTTGATTACCTTGTCACTGCCCTCCATATTTAACCACATAGTTCATATCCTCATGCTGATAATGATGTTCTTGGTCTGCAGCCCATGGATTACCTATGGGTTGGCTAATGCAAGATGTGCATAAACTACCATTGGTAGTATCTACAATGTGAACTTGCTGCTCAACCCCTGATTCTTCCACCTTCTTTGTCAGGATGCTCATCTGTGTCAATAAAGTTGCCATGTTCTCCTCCAGAGTGTTGGATGGATCCAGAGGTACAGAGTGTACTACTGGTGTGATAGGAGCATTCCTGGACGTCCACCCGGAATTTTGAGCCATCTTGTCTAGCAAATTTTGGCCCTCTCTCCAAGTCTTGCTCAGAAAAGCCCCACCTGCTGAAGCATCTACAATATTCTTCATACTGTCTGAAAGTCCCATGTAGAACCTTTGACCCAACATCTGCTCAGGGATCCCATGATGAGGACACATAACAAGCATACCCTTGAATCTGCCCCAAGTTTCATGTAATGTTTCCATTGGTTTTTGCTTGAAGCTCACGATCTCATCAATTTGTTGAGCTGTCTTGTTAGGTGGATGAAACTTGTTGTGGAATTGTTTGACTAACTCATCCCAAGTTGCAATGGAGTTTATTGGGAGTGAGTTTAGCCATATCTGTGCTGCTCCTGTAACTGAGAATGGAAAAAGTAGTAATCCGATAGCTTCCGGAGTTACATTCGGTTGCCTTTGTGTTTTGCATATTGATAGAAAGTTCTTGAGGTGCTGCTGTGGATCTTCAAACTGAGACCCAGAGAATAATCCCTTGTTTTGCAACAAGTGAAGCATGTTGTTAGTAATCTGGAAAGACTCAGCTTGAATTGCTGGAACAACGATGGCAGTTTCCAAATTATCCGATGTGGGTTGTGCCCAGTTGAACAATGCACCTTCTTGTGCCTCCTGTGCCTCTTGCATATTTAGCCCGGCTTGCTAGTTTTGAGCGTTTATGTCACCCATGTCGAAGTCTAGTTTGATTGGTTGTTGAGATTGTTGAATTTGTTTGATGGCTTTGTTACGTGCCCGAAAGGTTTTCTCGGGGTCTGAGAGTCCTTCAATTAGTTCTCCAGTCCTTGCAGATTTTCTAGGCATGCACCTGAATACCCAAATCATCAAACGTCAAAATATTCAATGTAGAGTGTAGAAAGAACCTGAATACACAAGAATCTTGAAGTTCGGCAATGGCAATTGATAATTCCGTTAATTCCCCGGCAACGGCGCCAAAATTGATTCACGTCCAAGCAACGGTCGTAGTCAATATAACTTGGTCTAATAAGTCCAAGATCGATCCCACAGAGAATTAACCTATCAATCACAACTTTCACAACCCAAGAGTACTTCCGAATCAAGTTCCCAAAATTTAGAATATCTTTGTATATGATTTTTGAACTACTACTTGCAAGAATTAAGAATGCTTAAAAGAAAGAATTGAATGTGGAATAAAATAATATGGAGAAGGACTAAGGTATTGATTTCCCCTATTGATGGAATCCATTATCGTTATGCTCATACAAATTGTTAATATATTCTATCAATCATGAACGCTATGTGTATCGTAACCCTCTCCCGAGAAATTACAATAATTTACTAGTGCACTCTCCCGAGCTACCCTAGCTAGCTTTAATTTGAATAGTTCACTTAAGATTGAACTCAAGACTTCGTTATTCCTAACCCCGTCTTTACGCCTAAAGTTATAGATTCCTCCAATAACCTAGGTGTGGTGTTGTTCAACAATAAACCTAAATATGCACTCTTTTCCAAGTTATGCACACTAAATAGGCACAGACTAATTGGGGATCCTACCAATTAACTACAACAAGAATGAAGTTGAACAAATAGAAATCTAAGTCACAATTTGTAATCACATAAACGATAAGTTCATCACTCAATAGGTTCCATCAAAACCTTAGAATAGAATTTAGCTACTCATGCTTGAAGAAACAAGAATAATAATTGAAATCATAAAGAAATAATTTATATAAAATAAAATAAAAAGTTTGAGAGGATTCTCTCTTACTAAAAATCTTGCCAAAGTAATGAAATAAAGATTACATGCCTCTATGGGGCAAACTAGGAGTTTATATAGAGGTTTTAGGGCTAAAAAAACTAAGTTTGAGTACAATTAGGACTGCTGCTGCGGCGACTTCCGCGGTTCATTCGCGGCCGCGGACGGACCGCGAACAGTAAAACTTCAGAGAGCCTGTTTTTCCGCGGTTCATCCGCGGTCGCGAAGAACCCGCGATTTTTCACCCTGTTCCGTTGGAAATTTGGAAACACTCAAAACATGAAAGTTGTAGCCCTTTGAACTAACTTTCCAACTATATATTATGGAGCCAAAATAGAGTTCTGAGAGAAAAGATATGTCCAGTGTACTAAACAGTGCACAATATGCCTCATCCATTCTTCGCTTGTTCTACACTTATCAAATTTGACCCCCGAACTCGATCTCGGCTTATTTCCTTGAGCTTTTACTCAGACTTCAAAGCTCAAAATCACTTAAATTCATTCCATAACATCCATATAGCTCGGAATCACACCTTCCCGGCTACTTTCAACATAAGTTCTTGACTTATACCACACTTTGGCCTTTTTCATCATCTTTTGACTCCACAACTTGCTCTTTTAGTCTTCATTAGCTCAAGTGTACCTATAACACACTAAGAACACTAATAAAAGCATTTTTTCATCATAAACAATATCAAAACAACAATAAAGCGTGATTATTTAGGGCATAAATATAGTCAAATTCACCTATTATTAGTGGCTTTCATGGTTGGCGAGCGGGTTCTGCTTCGAGTCTCGCCCATGAAGGGCGTTATGAGGTTTGGGAATAAAGGGAAGTTGAGTCCTAGATTTATTGGCCCTTTTGAGATTTTGAGGCGTGTTGGGGAGGTTGCTTATGAGTTAGCCTTACCTCCCAGCCTAGCCGGAGTCCACCCTGTGTTTTATGTCTCTATGCTTCGGAGATACCATGGCGACCCGTCGCATGTGTTGGATTTCACTTATGTTCAGCTAGACAAGGATCTGTCTTATGTTGAGGAGCCAGTAGCCATTCTAGACAGGCAGGTCAGGAAGCTATGGTCAAAGAACATCGCTTCAGTAAATGTTTAGTGGCGGGGTCAGTCGGTCGAGGAGGCGACTTGGGAGACTGATCAGGATATGCGCAGCCAGTACCATCATCTCTTCACCACTATAGGTATGTTTTCTATGCTCGTTCAAGGAAGAACGAATCTATTAAGTGTGGGAAGATGTAACGACCCGGCCGGTCATTTTAGAAAATAACGGCCTGATCCCCAATATAACTGTTCCCCTAAGTTCATTTCTGCTATTGTGGTTTGCCGGGAGAGTCGGTTCTGAAATTTGGAGTGTTTTGGGATACTTAGTCCCTAAATGGGAGCTTTAAAATTGGAAAATGGTCCGTAGTCGGAACATTGTTAAGATGACCTCGAAATGAAAATCCGATGGTTCCATTAGCTCCGTTAGGTAATTTCTGGGTTGGGAGCGTGTTCGGAAAGTAATTCGGAGGTCCGCAGCTCAATTAGGCTTGAAATGCCAAAGTTTGAAATTTTGGCGAATCCGAACGATAGGTGAGATTTTGATCCGAGGTTGGAATGGAATTTTGACAATTTTTGTAGCTTCGTTATGTGATTTTGGATATGTCTACAAATTTTTAGGTCATTCAGACGTCGTTTGGTTGGGTTTTAGATCGAATGTGTAATTCGGAAAGTTTTAAGGAATTTAGGCTTGAATTCGATGTGAATTATGGGCTTTGATATTGTTAGACGTGTTTTGAGGGTTGGAATAAGTTTGAATAAGGTATTAGGATGTGTTGGTATGTTTGGATGAGGTCCCGGGGGCCTCAGGATGGTTTCGGATGGTTGAACGGGAAGAAAACATGGAAGATTGCTGGTTTGGGTTGTTGTTCTGTTGTTTTCGCCCCTGCAGAAATGGAACCGCAGAGGCGAGTCTGCTGAAGCGGAAATTGGAGCGCGAAAGCGGACTGGAGCGCAGGGGCGGTCCCTTGTTCGCCTAAGCGGAATCGCAGGTGCGAGGATGGGACCGCAGAAGCGGTCAGGAGATGAGTTAGGGAATTTCGCAGAAGCGGACAAGTCTTCGCTTAGGCGAGTCCGCAGAAGCGGACTCCTGTTCGCAGGAGCGGAAATATCCGCATGAGCGGCCTCGCGGAAGCGGCCCTAGGCTCGCAGGAGCGGAATGGGCCAGCCAGGCCTGGGGTTCGCAGAAGCGACAAAGTGTCGCGAAAGCGGATCCGCAGAAGCGGAAAATAGTCTGCAGAAGCAAAAATTGCAGAAGATTAATTGTATTAGAAGTTAGAAAATTTCAGAAACATTTCACACATTTGGGGTCTCGGCTTAAGAGGCGATTTGGGCAATTTTCGAGGGAGATTCAAGGGAAATCATCAAGTAATCAACTATGGACTCATCTAATGATTAGTATTGACAATATTATGCAATTATAACATGAAAATTGAGGAATTTGGGGTAATTTATGGAGGATTTAGTGTCACGCCCCAAATCGAGGGACATGACCGGCGCCTGACCGGGTAGCCCCAATCAAGCGGACCTGGGTGCCTTTCATTCTCACGTGTTACCCCTGTGTTGATTATTTCTCATTAACCAAATACCTTACCAATTATAACTGATTTCACAATATACAAAAATAACCATGCGAGTGATTCATTAAGAAGTTTACAGTTTTTACAACGCCCAACATAATATATACATGAGCCTCGAATCCCACAGTTTACATGTCTACGGAACCTCTAGGATACAAAGGACTATACAATACTTGCCGGTAACAAGGCTCCGGCTATACCTTACACAAAATCAAAATAAAGTCTAAACAAGAGTGGCATGAACCACACAGGGCCCCGAGGAAGAAAGGGGCTCACCAAAACGGGCAGTGGAAGGAGACGGATACTACTGCCGATGAGCTGAAGTGCCTGCTACTGATCCACCTACAATCATAACACGAATGTAGCGCCTCCGGCAAAAAGGGACGTCAGTACACTTGAATTGTACTACTATGTATGGACAAACTTTGTCCCAAGTAAACTCAAGCCATTAAATTACATCAAAACTAATCAAGCCAGCCAACCATGTTTTCCACCTTTTACTCATTTCAGATAAGCCTCAACACAAGCACGTTCAAGGTCAACAAATAGAACAACAACCAATCAACCACATAAATTGCAAGTAGTCAAACATAGGGGCAATCAGTGCCCCCCAGGTTGCAAACTCTCCTGCTGTCGCCTTTCACAATTTCACATCATTGATTTTTGTATCAATTTTCAATAGCGATTTCGATCGCTTTCCATCCTTATTGCCCCTGACCACCCTTATTACCTCGGCCACCCTTATCACCCCAACCCACACCTTATTTCCTCATGTTGCGGCGCGCAACCCGATCCCACCTTACAGTTTAAAACACAACAATTTCAAACAGCAGATAAGGCACTACACACAATTTCAACAAGTTCAAATAAGCAACTTGCACATTGTTTCATGTTCTCAATTACTTATCAAGCCAATATCACGACCAAGTTATAATATTTCTATAATCAAGAATATTCACACAAGTATGTTCAACAATTTTCCACAATTCAAGTGTTTCATCTCTTTCCACAATAAACCAATTCTCAAGTGTTTCGTTTCTTTTCCACAAGGTGCCATATAGGCCATTATAACCATTATTCACAATTCTTCACCAATTCCAATTCCCTTGTTATCTTTCAATTCATATTTCATACCACGCCACATGTAGTTTAACATCAATTAGATACCCAACAACAAAATCAACAAATTACACACAATCTCTCAAATTAACACATGCCAAACGAATTGCACACATAAGGGCGATTTCACAAGAATCAAAGTTAGCCATACATACCTCGATTGAGCTTTCCTTAAGTTACTACAACACTCCAAAAACTCTAGCAATTCCAATCTACTATGAAACATAACAAATTTAAACACATATTAGAAAGATATTCATGAAACTAGCTCATTTGAACAATTTATCAAACACTAGTTGAGCATCTTGATTTCGAATCCCTTTTTAAGACTTCCTTCATTCCCTAACCCAATCTTTAGTTATTTAAGTTAAACAATCTTCCCATAAACCTAAGTTGTACATGCATGTATACACAATACTAATAAACCCAAGAATCATACCTCAATAACTCATCTTATACACCAAACTCAAAATTAAACCCTAGGGTATAGAATCTTACCTCTTAGATGAAGAACTTGCTATTGGGTTCTTGATTCTTTAAGATTGATGCAAGATTTGGATGATTTAGATGTTGGGTTCCTCCTTCTCTCTCTAAAATACTCTCACCTCTCTCTAAAATCAGTAAGAAATGACCCCAAAATGAACCCCAAAGCTTATGTATTGAAATGGGGTCGGGTTATAAAAATAAAAAATATAACCCTGCGATGTCAATTCTGCTATCGCAGAATGCACCGCAGAATGGACATGCGGGCCGCAAAATGCACCGCAAAATCGGCAGCCAAAAATGAGCTACACTGGTTCAATCTGCGGTCAAAATGCGGACCGCAGAACGAACATGCGGACCGTAGAGTAGAAATGCGGATCGCAGATTGACCCTGACACACGATCGCATTTTCCAGCCTTTGGTAATTTGATCATAACTTTGTGTAGGAATGTCCAAATGACGAACGGTTTGAAGCGTTGGAAACTAGACTCAAAGGGCTTTCATTTGATATTCTATTCACCACATAAAACCTTATACATAATTATCTAAGGTCGTTTAAAGTGGAGCCTTGTGTGAATCCATTTGGAAATTTGGCCTATTTCGAAAATTTTCCTATTTGGCTTACACTTGGGCTTTCATTTGGACCTCATATCACTTACCATAAGTCTAATACTCATATTTAGCAAGTCTAATTGATGTCCATAATGTTCATAGCACATAAAATATAATAATTAGCCTACGTGGCACCATAGAATCCTATATTCCTTAGCGAAATTTTCTAGGGCCTTACATTCTCCCCCCCTTAGGATCATTCGTCCTCGAATGAGGAGTATAGTATTTCCCAAACACTTTAACATCAAACATCTCTTTTCTAACCTACCTCCAGTCTCTAAATTTTCACTAACTCCTAAATTTTTCAGAAATTTCGGCAGAGTTTCCTTTGTAACTAGGCCTATCCTCCTGCCAGGGAATCACCAAATTCGTCTCAACAACACATCCACAATTATACATAGCACCACAATCTATATATCCACAATCCTAATCGCAGTATTACAAGCACTACATTATCATAAGGATACTAGAACATGGACTGCACAGTTTTACATCAAAATACCTATATGGTACCTTCCAAGTCAAAACTAACTGGTATTCAATCAAACTAAAGTACTTTCCTTCCACGACACATTTATCCTTCCACACGACATTATTGACTTACAAGCATTGTCATAACACCTTCTCAGAAGTAATATCAACTCCCAAAAATACATAACAAGGATGACAGATAAACATCTTGCATGAGATAACTATCAATTGACTTTACCTTTTGATAACTTCCACTGTACAATTTACACTCCACTAAACCCTTGATGACCCTTAATAGTTACCCTAATATGTGATATCCATAAACTAACCATAACTTTATCTATCCAATATATTTATGATCACACTATGAAGCTTTATCGTTGACTTGTCTGAACTTAAAATTCCCAATGGATCTAATACAATGAGGAACAACAAAGTTCAAGATCAGGCTGGAGTTCTTCAGGAATCCATTAATGCATTGGGTAGAGTACATTATGAGGTCGTATATTAAAAGACACGAAATGTTACTACTAACAATACTGACATGGTTAATCACTGTGACTACCTCAATTAATACACAAATGAGGCATAGGAGTAACTACTACATGGGAAATATGAATCATTAAGGAGGAATACTCAAGTACGTGAACCACTCATTTTCTAAAGTGTTAGGAAAATCCGTCGACCCCGAATAGGAATACTCTAGCACCTTGTATGTGATATGGGATTCAAAATACACGAAGTTGAATTACACTCTTAAGATTACTTGACGCACGGAATCTATGCCACAAGCCTATAAGGATGAAAGGAATTGAACGATTATGAGGTTACCATATTCTAGACAGCTTAACACTTCTTGGAAATTGATCATATATGAGGGAACTAAAAATTACAACCATTTGTCATTCAAATCAACATGTTCATGATATGTACAAAAATCCGAAGTCATCTAATCTCAACCTTTCATTAGTGAAACTCAATAGCTACGAAATCTTGATATTGGGACAAAATCATGAATTGGTTAGATGGTTCTAATAGTTAACACGACGCTCCAGGGAGAAGGCAAATAATACTCATATCTAGCCAAGAAGGTGAGATACCAAGGGTAGTAAAACTCTCCACACATGACAATGACATAGTCCATGATTCTAGAAGTTGAGGGTGTGAAGAAAACCAAACACAATGAGACAGTGCACAATAATCCCTGAAGGTTTGCAGATGTTCATGATGAGATCTCTATAGGTTTTGACTTGAAAAAGGAAGGGTCATAGTGATACATAGAAGGACATGTTATTTTATGGTTGTCGTATATGTGTAAGGAACTAGCACAATGAATTCACTAAAGAAGGAATAAATTTAACACATTGTGGAGGCATAATCAGAAAATAATCATTGGTTATAAGCTGGACACACTTCTACTATATTAACGCCCCACTGCAATACATGACCATGCCACGAGCAACCACAATACTAGGACATAGTGAGCTATTTACTGCGGGATGTTCCTAGTGGGCACAAAAACCATGGCGACACAAGATATCTATGATGGGGATGTGAGGATCTCAATTTTTTTTCCAGAGAGACTTTATGCACACGGTGACCATTTTGATTGATATGAACTCATATGATAGGCACTGAGATGTGCATATATGTTACTAGACAGTGAAAGGGTCTCATGATGATACTCGTAAGAGAGTAGATTGAATGATCAAGCCATATAAGACACACACAACTAAGTAAAAGAGTGACTCGAGAAGGATCAAAAATCTTGGATTCTTTGCATGGAACTTGACACCACATGTACAAACTTTACGATGGTGCATGTATAGGCACAAGTGAGCAGATGTTGTCAATTTAAATGAGGCGTTTCTAAAAGAAATTCATCGGGAATAGTCCTTTGTTAAGAATTTAGAAAAAGCAAGTAGGAAGTATCAATAGTGCTATAACTCAATTCTGGAACATAATTATACATCTCAATTCCATAGGAGGTTGTAAACAATAGAACTCTGATAGGGAGACTTTGTAAATAATACATCTCATTTAAAGAGTAGGTGCATGTGCATGAACTGTTTTGTAATTTAGATTCTTTTTAAGAACATATCTATGCAAGGACAAGGAAATCATAAGGGTTTAACAAAAAGTTTAAACAATCGCCACATTACCAAATAAAATGGATCACATAGTTTTTTTTCTTTACATAATTTCCATACATCTAGGTTGCATTTCATAGCCCTTCCATAGGGTTCACATATAAAATTATTCACCTATACGCTTCATACAATAATAAGGAAATCACAATTACGAATCAAACACTATAAATGATCACCACATTATCAAATAAAAGAATCATGCCATTTTCTCGTATATTTGTCCGTCGGCTCTTGGGGCCATAATTATCACATCAGTCTTGACACTAGGCCACATTCCATAACACAGTCTCTTCTTCCCCACATTTCACATCATTTCCGCATATTTCACATCAACATCATAATCCGTTTCATATTATCTCATGTCACAAATATTGCCAGGTACAATTTCATTTCGAGTTCTTGACACATTGTCTATACTCTATTTCTCAAAAACATTTGACTTATTTCAACATCTTTATGCAAATAGGACTTCACACAGTTTTATTTAATATATGTTGCTTCAATTTCAATTTAAGGCCTTCACATTTCAATACGTGATTCATACCCCTTGCACCCATTTTAAGTTGTCAATAATAGCACATTGATCATATTGGAATGCATCTTTCACAAAATCGGGTCACAACACCAATTCATGTAAAGTATCAAACACGGCTAGAGTCCAACATCTAGTCTTACCACATTTCCACAGTCACTTACTTCATTTCCAAACATCTTTATACATTACCAATGACTAGACGCAATCAAACAAATACCTTTGGTACACATAACAACATTTTGGAAGAATCAACCATAACAAGTTTTCTCACAAAATTTGGCATCAAAATATCAATTCAAACTTGACTTGAAGTCAAGACATTTTAGCACATAGTTCACATTCTTTACATACCCTCATCTACCAAGAATAATATATTAAACAAATGAAGAAGTACCTCCCACATATATTTTCACAGCAATAATTCGCTTAACATAACAAAACGGGTACTACATAAATTATATTTTAAACCTACAACATTTACGCGGACACCATGGAAGCTTAATTTCTAAGAGACGGGGTTTTAGCCGTACATATTGATGATATACTACATGATCTGGTGGTGCAGTGACATTAGTAAGAACGAGGGTACTCTCCTTAACAACAACTTCTACCAATCACTCCATGACTCAACACATTCTCCTAACAAGTCCTTGGGTAATCCACTTGGACTCAATGGTGGGATAAATCCCACCTTACATGGTTCGAATTCACAGATTATGGTATCAAAATTACCAATATTGAGGGTAATACTTAGAGAGGAAATTAGCTCCATATCTTGAGCCATATCGCACGATCTAGAATATCAAAGAAATGGGTAAATTCCTAAATGCCCGTGCAGCCCCAACTTATATGATGTGGTCGACAACACACCGATAAGAAGGGCACTACTAGACACGGCTCCGAGACATCCTTGGACACTTTAAAACCTTAGGCTCTGATACCAAGTTTGTCACGCCCCAAATCGAGGGACATGACCGGCGCCTGACTAGGTAGCCCCAGTCAAGCGGACCTAGGTGCCTTTCATTCCCACGTGTTACCCCTGTGTTGATTATTTCTCATTAACCAAATACCTTACCAATTATAACTGATTTCACAATATACAAACATAACCATACGAGTGATACATTAACAAGTTTACAGTTTTTACAACGCCCAACATAATATATACATGAGCCTCGAATCCCACGGTTTACATGTCTACGGAACCTCTAGGATACAAAGGACGATACAATACTTGCCGGTAACAAGGCTCCGGCTATACCTTACAAAACCAAAATGAAGTCTAAACAAAAGTGGCATGAACCACACAGGGCCCCGAGGAAGAAAGGGGCTCACCAAAACGGACAGTGGAAGGAGAAGGATACTACTGCCGATGAGCTGAAGTGCCTGCTACTGATCCACCTACAATCATAACACGAATGTAGCGCCCCCGGCAAAAGGGACGTCGGTACACTTGAATTGTACTGGTATGTATGGACAAACTTTGTCCCAAGTAAACTCAAGCCATTAAATTACATCAAAACTAATCAAGCCGGCCAACCATGTTTTCCACCTTTTACTCATTTCAGATAAGCCTCAACACAAGCACGTTCAAGGTCAACAAATAGAACAACAACCAATCAACCGCATAAATTGCAAGTAGTCAAACATAGGGGCAATCAGTGCCCCCCAGGTTGCAAACTCTCCTGCTGTCGCCTTTCACAATTTCACATCATTGATTTTTGTATCAATTTTCAATAGCGATTTCGATCGCTTTCCATCCTTATTACCCCTGACCACCCTTATTACCTCGGCCACCCTTATCACCCAACCCACACCTTATTTCCTCATGTTGCGGCGCGCAACCCGATCCCACGTTACAATTTAAAACACAACAATTTCAAACAGCAGATAAGGCACTACACACAATTTTAACAAGTTCAAATAAGCAACTTGCACATTGTTTCATGTTCTCAATTACTTATCAAGCCAATATCACAACCAAGTTACAATATTTCCATAATCAAGAATATTCACACAAGTATGTTCAACAATTTTCTACAATTCAAGTGTTTCATCTCTTTCCACAATAAACCAATTCTCAAGTGTTTCGTTTCTGTTCCACAAGGTGCCATATAGGCCATCATAATCATTATTCACAATTCTTCACCAATTCCAATTCCCTTGTTATCTTTCAATTCATATTTCATACCACACCACATGTAGTTTAACATAAATTAGATACCCAACAACAAAATCAACAAATTACACACACATCTCTCAAATTAACACATGCCAAACGAATTGCACACATAAGGACGATTTCACAAGAATCAAAGTTAGCCATACATACCTCGATTGAGCTTTCCTTAAGTTACTACAACACTCCAAAAACTCTAGCAATTCCAATCTACTATGAAACATAACAAATTTAAACACATATTAGAAAGATATTCATGAAACTAGCTCATTTGAACAATTTATCAAACACTAGTTGAGCATCTTGATTTCGAATCCCCTTTTTAAGACTTCCTTCATTCCCTAACCCAATCTTTAGTTATTTAAGTTAAACAATCTTCCCATAAACCTAAGTTGTACATGCATGTATACACAATACTAATAAACCCAAGAATCATACCTCAATAACTCATCTTATACACCAAACTCAAAATTAAACCCTAGGGTATAGAATCTTACCTCTTAGATGAAGAACTTGCTATTGGGTTCTTGATTCTTGAAGATTGATGCAAGATTTGGATAATTTAGATGTTGGGTTCCTCCTTCTCTCTCTAAAATACTCTCACCTCTCTCTAAAATCAGTAAGAAATGACCCCAAAATGAACCCCAAAGCCTATGTATTGAAATGGGGTCGGGTTATAAAAATAAAAAATATAACCCTGCGATGTCAATTCTGCTATCGCAGAATGCACCGCATAATGGACATGCGGGCCGCAAAATGCACCGCAAAATCGGCAGCCAAAAATGAGCTACACTGGTTCAATCTGCGGTCAAAATGCGGACCGCGGAACGAACATGCGGACCGCAGAGTAGAAATGCGGATCGCAGATTTGACCTGACACACGATCGCATTTTCCAGCCTTTGGTAATTTGATCATAACTTTGTGTAGGAATGTCCAAATGATGAACGGTTTGAAGCGTTAGAAACTAGACTCAAAGGGCTTTCATTTGATATGCTATGCACCACATAAAACCTTATACATAATTATCTAAGGTCGTTTAAAGTGGAGCCTTGTGTGAATCCATTTGGAAATTTGGCCTATTTCGAAAATTTTCCTATTCGGCTTACACCCGGGCTTTCATTTGGACCTCATATCACTTACCATAAGTGTCATACTCATATTTAGCAAGTCTAATTGATGTCCATAATGTTCATAGCACATAAAATATAATAATTATCCTACGTGGCACCATAGAATCCTATATTCCTTAGCGAAATTTTCTAGGGCCTTACATTTAGCCCTAGGCTTGAACTTTAGAAAATAAGGTTTTGAACGGTCAAATGGAGTCCGAATTTGGTAAATCTTATATGCTTAGACTCGTATTGAGACGAGGGTTCCGAATATGTAACTTTCGTTATTTTTTGATAAGTGTACCGAAAGTCGGGTTTTGGCAACTTGTGGGTTTTGTATGGACTGCGGGTTCGATTACCGGAGATCCTGAGTTATTGAGATATGGACTGCGGGTTCGATTCCCGGAGATCCTGAGTTATTGAGATATGGACTGCGGGTTCGATTCCCGGAGATCCTGAGTTATTGAGATATGGACTGTGGGTTCAATTCCCGGAGATCCTGAGCTATTGATATATTATTGAGATGTGGACTGCGGGTTCGATTCCCGGAGATCCTGAGATTTATTGAGACATGGGCTGCGGGTTCGATTCCCGGAGACCCAGGGGTACTGTTGATGGGACTGTGGGTTCAATTCCCACAGGTCCTGGACTTGTTAATTGAGTTTGTTACTTGTTGTTAGCTTAATTGTAGACGGTTGCAGTAATTACTTTATTGTTGTTATTTCGGAATTATTATCATTTTAAGCTGCTTATTATTGTTATTATCATTTTGTAATTGTTTTCTCTCAGTAGGGCCCTGACCTTCCTCGTCACTACTCCATCGAGGTTAGGCTTGGCACTTACTGAGTACCGCCGTGGTGTACTCATGCTACTCTTCTGCACACTTTTGTTGTGCAGATCCAGGTACATCAGGACATGCTCATACTAGGTGATTCAGCAGCACTTTGGGAGACCTCGAGGTATGATCTGCTACGTCCGCGGATCCGGAGGCCCTCCTTCTATTCCGATAGTATTAGTAGATGTTTTCCTTCATTTCGTTGTTAGATACTCTTTACACATAGAGCCACAGTTGTATACTCTCTTTTAGTCTGTGTTGCCCGTGGGATTCCGGGTCTTGGTGGTATTTTATACAGTGTGTTTGAAGGGTGTATGTGCCAAGCGGCACGGATTACATTTCCTTTTTATAATATTTTTCCGCTATTTCTTATTTAATGTTCATAAACTGGTATATTCCGCAACGTGTTGGGCTTACCTAGTCGTGGGGACTGGGTGTCGTCATGACATGTTCACGATTGGTGAACTAGGGTCGTGACAGTTTACTAGATGAGAATTGCAAACGAATAGTACGGGCTAGTGAGTTTTTAAATTGGTATTTGAAAAATAGTTAGTGTTTGCAAATTCGTTAAAAAATACTTATTGTACACAAAAAAATTCCAACATAATATACTAAATTATGAAGTTCCTGCATATAAACTTCTAACATATTATATTGGACTTCCAGTAGATGGAAAGTTCCATATAACATGCTAGATTATGGATTTTTTGCGTGTAAACTTCCAGCTATTATGTTGGAACTCCGTCACATTATGAAATTACGACGCATCATGTTGGAATTTTATAAAAATTCAAACTCCAGCATATTATACTGAAATTTTTTCCAGATTTTTAAGGGTTTTATGTTCAAATTTTATCTTTACATGAAAAAATCACTAAAATTCGATTATTTTTAAAACTATGGTTATGTTTCAATTACCAATTATAAATTTGGTTATTTCTAATATTTTCCCTGTATTTTGCAACATAAGGTTGGACCAAAATGTTAAGTTTTTCCAGATGATAACTCCCCTGCACCACGATCAGATTGGCGGATCGAACATGAATGTCCGCCCATTCAATAGACTGATTTTCATCAACAAGTTGCACTAAAAGAATGTACTTCGAGCTCAACGATTAAGGGATCGTTTGGTACATGTTATAAAAATAATAATTTCGAGATAAAATTTAAGATTAATTTTATCTCAATTAAAAAGAAATATACTAGAGCCAACCTCCATCCCACTAAACCAAATAGGACATTTCAATGTGGAAAAAGTTCCCATTTCACAAATTTTTCTTTTCTTCTACGTTGTTTTCCTCTAGTCAACAATTGGATTCGCTAAAACTGGGGGTGACCGGAGGGAGGTTCTTTTTTGAAAGGTATAGGCAAATTTAGAATTTTTTTAAAATAATGGTGCAGCACTAAAAAAAATAGTAGGAAAGAAGTATTAGTGAGAATTGATCGTGTTCATTTGGGTGAATAACCCAATATTTAATCGAGTGCACCATTAAGTTTTTGGAGAATGGGTCACAATTGATAATATCAGACCAATTCTAAAAAATACGTACATAAAATATCTAATTTAACAGAAATACCATAATTTTACGTGCCCGATAATTTGGTCTATAAATCGGCCCGCGCGTAAGTCGCATTTGAGGAATGAGATTATAACGCACAAGTACATATTGCGATATATAAGTCGCAATTGAGAAATGTGACTTCTATTCGAGATACTAAAGTTGAAGCCAGGAATGCATGAAATGTGTGCGTATATATATGTGTGTAGGTCATTGTTCAATCACATTAAGGAGATACTAATGGAAAACCACAAAGTAGTAGAAACTAAATTAAAGTATCATCTTTTTGAAAAGAAAGATCTCATTAAATTCAGGATTCCTTAAAAAATAGTAATTATTTATGTATAGTAGAACTAGTTGTTAAAGCTAGTCCTCGTTGGAACCTCAATTAATTCACAAATAAGCTCAGTCAAAACATAAAGAAAGATGTATAGATCTCTTTATTCATATCAATTTTCTCTACATTTCTTGTTTGTTTCAATTACAAAGCAAAGTACTACAAGTCTACAACCAACCTCCACCCCACCAAACCAACGCCCAAAAATAAAGAAAAAAGAAATTTCAAAGTGAAAAATAAATCCCATTTCACAAAATTTCTCGAGGGGTTATTTATGTTCAACCCACTAGTATTATTACCCGCTTTGGACCTAGACTTGTACGGTTTTAAATTGCATCACTAACATCTAAGATTTCTCTCCTCATATACCTAATATCATTCTCGTGTTTTGCTGTAGCAGGATTTGCCTATGGAATTAGTTAAAAAATGGGTGCAACAGCAAGGAGCTTCTTTTGCAAAAGGGATCGGGGGGGAGGGGGGTGGTGTTCAAGAATCTTGAATTAAAGCAAGGAAGCATTTCCATGGCTGATACAGGTTGTGATAGGGCAATTTCTGAAATGGGTATGTGATCGTATTTTGCTTTATAAGGTATAATTTTTCGCGAAGGGAATTTAGATGAACACTCTTCCACCCCTAAATTCGCACCTACTCAGAAGAAACGAATTGAGGTAAAGAAATTGTCACGAACTCAATCCCGGTCGTGATGGCGCCCAACACAACTGCTAGGCAAGCCTGACCATTTACACTCGCATCCCGAGCATGAAGCTCAAATCAATTACTTTAATATTATTATCAATAATAAAGTTAAATGCTTAACTGATAGATAGGAGCTAAACTGTATAATCTCCCAAAGACCTAGCGTCACGAGTCTAGAGCCTCTAAGTAAAAACTGGATAATAAGAATATCTGAACGAAATACTCAAGTCTGAAAATATATATTTAAGTAGAACTGGAATAAGAAGAGTAGCCAGGTCCTGTGAACTCTAAATAAACGGGACTGCTCGGCTAAACCTCCAGCGTACCTGAATCTGCACACAAATGTGCAGGGAGTAGGGGTGAGTACTAAGTACTGAGTGAGTAAAAAACATATAAAATAGCTGAATGTAAGAAATCCACGAAATGCCACAAAGTAAAGCTACATCTACCAGTCTCATACCTACTACGAACTAACAACAACAGCAAACCACAAATAACACAAGTAACTAACAATGCATGAATGCAATGCAATGCACATGACCGCTACGTCGTGTAGCCCGATCTATTTAACGTCGACCGCGCTCACTGGGGGTATGTACATACTTCGTAGGGGCTCATTCAGCCCAAGCGCAATTTAATCATAACATTCGCTGCGTCGTGCAGCCCGATCCATACCCAGTCATAATATTCGATACGACGTGCAGCCCGATCCATATCCAGTCCACAATATGCATATGACTCACGTAACAGATTCAATTAATTTTCCAGTTTCTAATTTAATAAGAAGAATATACTTTAGATATTTAACTTCAGGAAAAATGACTTAGCATTTTATAACATCGATTAAGCACAGAACTGAGATCAATGATTATATAAATCATGATATCACAATGATATTCATCTTCTGAGGATGCTACAGATCGGCACAAGGCCCCAAACACGGCAATAAGCCCAGATATATTCAATACAAGGTGCGTATCAATCGCCAATATAGAAACATTCTTGTTCGGGATGAACCAAGTCACAATCCCCAGTCATAAATAATCCCGCACCTTCCATGGGATGCGAGTCACGCCTTAAATAGCGTCACAATGTGATAAGCTGGGGTTTCAAACCCTCAGGCATCATATATACCAACTACTCACCTCTAACCGGCCGTGAACTCGTCCACAATGCCTTTTCCTTTCGTATCGACCTTCTCGCGCGTCGAATCTAGTCAAAACCATAGCTAATACATAAATATGGGTCAAATAAATATAACCCAATTAAAAATACTCGAAAAGTACTAAAATTGACGAAGTTGGTAAAACCCGAGCCCCGGGCCCACTTCTTGAAAAATTCTGAAAATCATACCAACAGATTCCTCGTCACTCCATGAGTCCGTACATATAAATTTCATGAAAATTGGAGTCCGTTTGACCCCTCAAATTCTAATTTTACACCTTCTTAGGTTTCAAGCCCTAACCTCCATTTTTACCCCTTAAATCTTTGGTTTTTCAGTGTTTAATCTATGTTTTTACATCATAACAATATAATCTAAGTCTAAGAACTCTTACTTGATGAAATCGGGGCGAATTCTCTCTTAAAAATTGCCTCAGAAGCTTCTTCCCGTTCCAAAAATTGGAAGAAAACTCGACCTGCTCATTATCGGTATACTTTTCACGCGTTTTACTACTCCCAATGGATTCCTTGTGCAATTCTAATAAATTTAGGCTTTTGAATCACTCAATTTGATCTTATAATGATTAATGAAGGAGATATGTAGGTTTTAAGATTTGCAAAAAGTGCAGGTTTTTAATACGCCGTCAGGGGCAATTTCGTCATTAATCTAAAAATCTGGGCAACCTTAGTAAAATGGCCATAAAGTCCTTATACGATGACCAAATTCGATGATTCTTTTTGCTACGGGTCTGTAATTACGATACGGATCTACTGCTTCATTAAAAATTGTAATCGGAGCTAATTTGTTCAATATGATACCCCTTTATGTCCAAAGATACGACGTTGAAATATCAAATAAGAGCGCGATCACAACCCAAAACACACCCGAGGCCATCAGGACCTCAACCAAAGGCACCAACATATCCCAAAACATCATCCAAACTTATTCCAATCATCAAAATACACCTAACAACACTGAAATCATCAATTCACATCGGATTCAAGCCTAAGTTCTTCCAAAACTTCCGAAACACGCATTCGATCAAAAATTCAACCAAACAACGTCTGAATGACCTGAAATTGTGTACACACATCACAAATCACATATCAAAGTTACAACAACTCTCAGAATTCCGTTCCGACCCTCTGATCAAAATCTCACCTATCAACCGAAATTCGCCAAAATCGAACCTTAGCCAATTCAGGTCTAATTATACATTGGACCTCCAAATTCAACTCCGATTGCGCTCCTAAGTCTCAAATCATCCTCCGAAACTAGTCAAATTGTTGAAAACCCCTTCCGAGCCTTCTAACTCATAAGTTAACATTTGGTTGACTTTTCGAAACTAACCTTCTCATAAAGAGACTTATTGTCTCATTTCTAACCGAACTCTATCCGAATTACTTCAAATTCTCCAAACCCATATAATGAAACATATAGAAGAATAAAACGGGGAAAATGGGGCGATAAATCCCGTAACAACGGGTCGGGTCGTTACATCCTCCCCAACTTAAACAAACGCTCGTCCTTGAGCGTATCGAGAGTTGTTATAGAAGCCAACCAGTAGTTGAATGGTCTTACCAATCATATACCCGAGGTGATCCCTCATCACCCTATCTCGCATAGACTCGATAACACAATACAACGGAATTTTCACAGTCCATTTAATCCATAAACCAAACTATAGAACCACGTCGCACTTTCCAAAAATCATACACAAGATCAGAAGTTCACATTTGTACTAAGAGTAAGCTCGAACCAGCTGTAATAACCCATACTTGCACCCTCAGGTGAAAACATATGATATATCTCCTAAACTAAACACTTGGAATCATAACTTCTATTCACAACAGTTGTCCCCAGCAACCAATTACCGGCAGAGAACCTCTTATTAGCTAAAACCTTATTCCCACACTTTCCCATACTGCCAACGATGAATGAAACACGCTATGAACCATAATCATCTCTCAGATCAACCATTCATGAAACCACTTCCCTTGACTGATATCACAACCGATTTACTGGTCATACCTCGATATTATCTTCCTAACAAGTTGAGATCAAACCTGTCTGTATTCATTAATAAACCCAACGATCACCTCGAATCCAACACCACTCTGGTGATATGATACCTCAATACAAGTCTAAACCATATCTTGCATAATACACGCACCAGTAAGAAATGATCTGAACACACTCAAATCATAACAAATGACTCAATCGAAAATGTTGTATCCCAAGCTCATCAATGCCATTACAATACAAGCCTGAGACCCTGTCTCACATCATAGAAATAGAATGTTTGAATCTACTCCGAAAGATTATAACTCCCGTAGCCTCGCTACAATGCGTGATCCTATCCCAATACTGTTACACCTGAAGCACCTCCAGCCACTATGGTCAAAATCAACAACCACGCACATTTGATGTCTGAAACCAATGCAATTCATTACACCCACGATGAAACAGAGAACACACAACGCACAACTCGATAGACCACAATTAATGCTCCATACATCGAGCAACACGCAATTACTCTTTCCGCTCAACTTTCTCTATGAATTATCAATAAAACTGCACCACATGTGCCCATAACTAACAAATCACGATGTCTCACAATATCTAAAAACAACTTATAGCTTTCCAGATCGCTAACAAGCTCAATAACGATAGAATCAACCTATTCCTCGACTGTCACGACCCGGATTTCCCCACCATCGGGGTCATGATGGCGCCTACTAAATGGAAGCTAGGCAAGCCAAATATTAATTACAACTCCATTAATTACCAATTCTTATTATTAACAACAAATAAATTACCGCGGAAGACTTAGTCAAATATGATAAAGAAAATCCAAATCCGATACACTACCCAAGATTGGTGTCACAATACTCACGAACTTCTAAGAATAATACACATAATTGTCTGAAAGAAAATACAAGCTGTTTATCTCGATTACATGAGATAACAGAATGAAAAGCATAGATAGAAGAGACAACAGGTCCTGCGGACGCCTGCAAGGCTACCTCGTAGTCTCGGTAGTCGAAAAATCCACAAGTCTCTATTGTCGCTGCTGCTGTCCGTAACCTGTATCTGCGCAAAAAGAGCGCAGAGTGTAGTATCGGCACAACCGACCCCATGTGCTGGTAAGTGCCTGGCCTATCCCAGCGAACTAGTGACAAGGCTAAGGCCAGTCACCCACATAAACCTGTACATATATATATATATATATATATATATATATATATATATATATATAATACATTATAAGGAAATACTCTGCTCTGAAATAACCGTCAATAACTCACGATATCCAGAATAATCTAATCAACATAATAAATCTTACTTTCATGTCTCAATTCCTTTCTCATTTCATATCTCGTGGTAGGCGTACCACCCGCTCCCAACTATCACAGTAATTACCTCTTGTGGTAGGCGTACCACCCGCTCCCAAATATATCAGTAATTATATCTTGTGGTAGGCGTACCACCCGCTCCCAAATATATCAAAAATTATATCTTGTGGTAGGCGTACCACCCGCTCCCAAATATATCAATAGGCTACCGGCAACTATGGCCAATGCCAAGATTTAAATCACTTCGTGGTCGGCGTACCACACGATCCCATTTCTTATTATATAAGTGGTCGGCGTACCACACGATCCCATTTCATAAATATATATATATATATATATATATATATATATATATTATCCCATTTCATAAATATATATATATATTATCGGCATTTAGCCAATAATCTCTATATCAACAATATTTGTAATTACCGGTTTTTAAACCAATAATTTATAATAGTTTCAACAATTTACCTTCATTACCGGTATAACACCAATAATTCTTATTCAACAATTTATTCATAACTAAATTCATATTCCTACAAACTAGGATAGAACAAACACTTACCTCGAAAGTTCACGAACGATTCAATCCGTAGCAATGCCTTTTCCTTTCGAATTTGACTCCAATCCAACCGTATCTATACACAATTGATTTCATATCATCAATTCTACTTAACAAACTAGTTCATATTGCTAAATATGATTTTTACAATATTCTGCCCGGAATAGTAAAAATCGACCCCGGACCCACATAATCGAAACTCAAGTTTCGAACCAAAATAAGTTCACCCAATCTTCCATGAGTTCAAATATACAATTTGTTCTTAAGTTCGACTCAAAAACGAGGTCTAGATCGCAAATTCTTTGAAAACCCTTACTATACTCAATTCTCAATTTTTCTACCCATTTACACCTATTTAGGCTTAGGAATTCAAATAATATTGATGGAAAATGAAGAAAACGAGTTAAGAATCACTTACCCAAGAAGTTTGATGAAGAATTGCTCAAAATCGCCCAAGGAGCTGTGGAGAAAAAAAGAGTTTGTGAAAATGGGATAAAATCCCGTAAGTGTTATGTTTTGGGATTAAATTCACTGGGCAATAATTTGTTCATCGCGTTCGCGACACCCTGGTCGCGTTCGCGATGAAGTAAAATATCAGGCCATCGCGTTCGCGTAGGGTGAGTCGCGAACGCGGAGAGGAAAATACTGGGCTTCAAATTTGGCCTACGCGGGCTAAGCCACGCGAACGCGTAAAGGAAAAATATGACTGGTTCAATTTACTTTGCGCGAACGCGAGAAGGAGTACGCGATCGCGATGAAGGAAAATGCTGGGCATCGCGAACGCGATCAACATGACGCGAACGCGAAGAAGGAATGAAATGTTCTTCGCGAACGCGACCAAAGCATCGCGAACGCGATGAGGAAATGCCTGCTGCAGAATTTCTGCAATTTTTTCCAAGTCCAAAACCACCCCGATACCTATCCGAAACTCACCCGAGCCCTCGGGGCTCCCAACCAAATATGCACACTAACTCAATAACATTATACGAACTTGCTCGAGCGATCAAATCGCCAAAATAACATCAAAATCATTGAATTGAGCCTTAAAACTCAAGAATTCTTTCAAATTCCATAATTTCCAAACTTTCCAATTTAAGGCCGAAACACGTCAAACGACGTCCGTTTTCAACCAAACTTTACAGGAAGCGCTTAACCAATATATATGACCTGTACCGGGCGTCGGAACCAAAATACGAGCCCGATACCAGTACTTTTTAATCAAAATTCAGTTTCATTTTCCTTAAACATTTTCAGAAAACAATTTAACAGAAAAATTCTTTTACCGGGGTTCTAGACCTCGGATTTCAATTCCGGACATATGCCCAAGTTCCATATTTTTCTACGGATTTTCTGAGACAATCAAATCACGGATCCGGGTCCGTTTACCAAAAATGTTGACCAAAGTCAACCATATCAATATTAATATCAAAATTCTTCAACTTTTTCACATATTTCACATATTTCAACATAAATATTTTCCAGCTTTGTGCCTGGACTGTGCACGCAAATCGAGGCAACTATAAATGAGGTTTTCAAGACCTCCAAAGCTCGGAATGATTAATAAAACAAGTGATGACCCTTTGGGTCGTCACAATCTCCACTCTAAAACAACCGTTCGTCCTCGAACGGACAAAAGAAAGAAGTACCTGAGTCAGGAAACAAGTGTAGGTAGTGACTCCGCATATCAGACTCGGACTCCCAGGTCGATGCCTCAGGAGGCTGACCTCTCCACTGAACACGCACAGAAGGATAACTCTTCGACCTCAACTGTCGAACCTGCCGGTCTAGAATAGCCACCGGCTCCTCCTCGTATGATAGATCATTGTCCAATTGGACAGTACTGAAGTCTAACACATGTGTGGGATCGCCGTGGTATCTCCGAAGCATAGATACATGAAAAACTGGATGCACAGCTGATAAGCTAGGCGACAGAGCTAGTCTGTAAGCCACCCCTCCCACTCGTCTAGAATCTCAAATGGACCAATATACCTAGGGCTGAGCTTGCCCTTCTTCCCGAAACTCATCATGCCCTTCATAGGCGACACTCGGAGCAATACTCGCTCGCCAACCATGAAATCTACATCTCGAACCTTACGGTCCGCATAAGTCTTCTGCCTGGATTGAGCTGAACGCAATCTCTTCTGAATAGTCTTGACCTTATCCAAGGCCTCCTGAACTAAGTCCGTACCCAACAACGGAGCCTCTCCCAGTTCAAACCATCCAACTGGTGATCGACATCGCCTACCATACAATGCCTCATACGGAGCCATCTGGATGCTAGATTGGTAACTGTTATTGTAGGCGAACTCTGCTAATGGTAGAAACTGATCCCACGAGCCTCCGAAATCAATAACACGGGCTCGAAGCATGTCCTCAAGAATCTGAATAGTCCTCTCGGACTGGCCATCCGTCTGAGGATGAAATGCTGTACTCAACTGAACCTGAGTGCCTAACTCTCGCTGGACCGCTCTCCAGAACCGCGAGGTAAACTGCGTACCCCGATCAGAGATAATAGATACTGGCACCCCATGGAGACGAACAATCTCCCTAATGTAAACCTCCGCTAACCTCTCCGACGAGTAGGAGACAGATACTGGAATAAAGTGTGCTGACTTGGTCAGCCTATCAGCAATGACCCAAATAGCATCAAATTTCCTCCGAGTCAAAGGAAGTCCAGTAACGAAGTCCATAGTGATCCGCTCCCATTTCCACTCGGGAATTTCAATCCTCTGGAATACACCACCAGGTCTCTGGTGCTCATATTTCACCTGCCGACAATTTAGACACCGAGCGACATACGCAACGATATCTTTCTTCATTCTGCGCCACCAATAGTGCTGCCGTAAGTCCTGGTACATCTTCGCGGCACCCGGGTGAATAGAATACCGTGAGCTGTGGGCCTCCGCTAAGATTAACTCTCGAATTCCTTCGACATTGGGCACACAAACTCGACCCTGCAATTT